>WNWU01000020.1:2543101-2615654 GCA_012654045.1 Ptyas mucosa
ACTCCCAGAATCCCCCAGCCAGCAGCGCTGGCTGGGGGATCCTGGGAGTTGAAGTCCACCCATCTTCAAGCTACCAAGGTTGAGAAACACTGGTCCAAGGGATCACACTTGAGAAGGCATTAAGGATGCTTTGTGGATGAAGAAATACCTACAGTAGCTGCTTTACTTCTTCTGAATTGTGTAATTGAACTAGTTATGCTGCTTTTGTTTCTGTTCAACTCTCGGAGCAGCTGTAACAATCAAGAAAGAATTCCCAATGATGCCAGCAGGGACAGCTTGGAAAGAAATTGTACAAGATCTGGCTAGTTGTCAGCCTTATATCATATCCTGGAAAACTAGCTCCATAAGTCTTCTAAAATATTTCAAGCAGAGATGTGAAAAGTTGTGCCTCACTTTTTGTAGGTCCCAGAATGTGTATATTTTATCCTTTAAAAGAACACTTCGGGAGATTCGGGGTTAAGGAGCAGTTTTACTTATGCTTGAACCAACGTCACACTTAAAATTCCCCAATTCCCACCTCCATCCCTAAACAAGCCCTAGTTGACCCACCTGACTTTCAAGTGGAACCTTCAAATAACTCATAGAGCATGATGTACGCAGTCATGCTGGTGGCAAATGTGCACATCTAGCTGAAGAACAGAAATCCTTTGGAAAAATCAGAGCATTTTCATGTGTGATGATAACAAGTATCTTCCATCAATAAATTCTGGTTTGGGGTCCTCGGTGCTTCTGAGCTTGGTTGTTTTCTTGCAGACATTTAGCACTGAAGATGTTCCCTAGTTGGGTAATGAAACATCTGCAAGAAAACAACCAAGCTCAGTGAACACCAAGGACCCCACAGCTCAACCCTGAGCTACAAATATCCTCTTCTAAATTGCGATGTGCCTAGCTCTTTGAACTCAGATTATTCTGTGGGTGGGACAGATCAAGCACTTTGCTGTCGAAACCTGTATAATTAACCCAGTTTTAAGTGTGTGGATACATTTTCAAGAAGAGAAAGTTTTGGGAGATAACTGGAATGGGTTCAGCACGCCAGACAAAAACAGCTGTAGAAAGTGAGATGAAGCCAGGAGATGATGCCTGCTAAATACTTTTTATCAACAAATATCTATTAATAATTTTGATGCTGAAACGTCAATAATCCCAATGTGTTTTAATTTTTTTAATAATTGGCACTCTGTCAATAAAAATAACTTGATTTGTTCCTCCTTCCGACAGGTATTTCATTCAACACTCGGATATGCCCAGGCAGGATTTATAATTCATCTGGCCATTAACTAGGTTAAGCCAGGGGAAAAATGAGGATCTTGAATAGCTGTGGAGAAGAGGATTTCATCACAGAACCTTTTTAATCCTATTAACATCCACTTCCAAGCCGCAAATGACAGGCCAACATGCTCAGGCTTATAATGTTGTCAGGACAGAGCTTCCAAGGGCATTGAATCATTGCAAAACACAAAGAACAGAGGATGCCTTAAGAATGAGAATCATAGGGCTGGAAGGGACCTTGGAGGTTTTCTAATCCAACCCTCTGTCCAAGGCAAGAGTCCTTATACCATCCCAGATAAATGGATGTTCAATCTTTTCTTGAGAACCTCCAGTGATGGAGCACCCACAGCCTGGGAGGCCAGCTGTTCCATTGATTAATCATTCTTACTGTCAAGAAATTCCTCTTTATTTCCAGGTCAAATCTCCCTCTGATGGGCTTCCACCCACTGCTTCAGATGCTATGGAGAATGCATGAACCCCCCTTTTCCTGTGCCAGCCGTTCAAGTATTGGACGACTGCTATCAGGTCTCCCCTAAGCCTTTTCTTCGTTAGGCTAAAGAGATTAATCTTTGAGGAATATTTTCATCTATTGTTCTTTCTGTTATATATATATATAGCTGTTCCATATTTTGTTGGTGGTGGCATTAATATTTTTGTTTGAGTTTCTTTGCTGCTTGAGATACCAGTTGAATTTAGGTTGCAACTGGAAATAAATTATCAATTAAGTCAAGCTTCTCTTGGTGGATTTCACGGACATCTGTGTACTTTTCTTCGCAACATGTATTTTTTTTGTTTCTGCAAATATATCACCAGGCTCATTCAAGATATATCATACGATATTTCTTTAAGAAATATCATACGATATTTCTTTAAGAAATATCACGATATTTCTTGAATGAGCCTGGTTTAGCTCAGCAGACTAAAAGCATAGTGATCAACACCAGCTGTCTGCAATTACTGTAAGCTCAAATCTCACCAGGCTCAAGGTTGACTCAGCCTTCCATCCTTTCTAAGGTAGGTTAAATGAGGACCCAGATTGTGGGGGCAATAAGCTGACTTTGTATAAATATATACAAAAGTATGAAGGCTATTGCTTAACGCATTGTAAGCCGCCCTGAATCTCTGGAGAAGGGCGGCATATAAATCAAATTAAAAAATAAATAAATAAAAAATAAAAAAGGTCTCCCCCGGGGTGAAATCCACTTACCTTTGCTACCAGTTCGCAAATGTGAGCACGTGCACCTCCTGCACACATGTGCAGAGCCTTCTGCGCATGTGCAGAGGCTCAAAAACAGGATATAATGATATCCGGATGGGTGGACGGAGCCTCCCGCTGCCGGCGCTACTGGCTCGCCTGAGCCAGATAGAACCGGCTGAATTTCACCACTGGTCTCCCTTCTAAATACTCAGTGCATCTGATCCTGCTAGTTTTTTTTTTTTTAAATAAACCACAATTGTCTAGATCCTGCTATCTAGAAGGGCCTAGGTAACAACAATACTTTGCACATTTTAGCATTGCACAGTGAAGATGTTGCGATCAAGATAGGCTCAGTTGTGGATCTGTATAAGAAGCTGTATTTTCATCTGGTAATTTAAATGCACCTCAAAATTTATAATATGTTTAATTTTAATGGTATGTGGTAAATCAGAAGGATGATTATAGATTTTAAAATTCCCATCATCTCTCTTAGTAGGCTATAGGGACTCCTACTGCTTGCTTAATGCGTCTCTATACATCTGTGGATGAAATATAACTCTACTCTCAATCAGGTATCATAGGAAGACACAGAAATTAAATTTACTGGCACTATTGTAGATATCACTGAATCATAGATATTTCAGGGCTTCCAGATCTGGGCTGCAAGTATCTGAACATCCACTAGATGGCTGCAAAAACACACCGAAAACTTCAGCTTGTGGTTGCCATCTAGAGATTGCCTAGGGTATTGCTCCTCAATCAGATAACCCTAATTCTTTGAACACTCTAAGGCATAGCCAGATAACTGCTTTTAGAATGCAACCCAGTGGTCTTTGAACTCACAAAAGTATGGTGGAATAAAATTGTGTTGCCCCAATTGTTAATGTCTACTCAGCTACAGTAAGGAACCTAGCATGTGGTATCGTTGTTAATATTTCATATGAAGCAAGTTAAAGAAAACAAGCAGAAGATTCCCTTGGCTTCATCTGCTATCTCAACAAGTGTCATTTCTTGGCGGGAAATGACCAGCAGTGCCTGTCCTCAATGTGAGGTGAGGCAGAATTGAGTACATGGAGGTGAATGCTTAGAATAACTTTTTTAGCCACCTGTCAAACAGGTGCCTGTTTAATGTCATTATTTGTGCCCCAAAGGATTAGCTATCTGGTTTTAAAAACACTTTTCCATGCCATGTTTAGAAAACAGTCTAGTACTCAAGTTTATCTGGAAGGTTGCGCAAGATCTGGCTTGTGCTTTCAAAAGCATTGGTCAAGGAAGTATTACAGAGGCAGCTGTGTCTGCAGAAGCCAAATCTTTCCTGCAGTTCAAGCCAAAATCGCCAACGAGGGCAGTGCCAAAGATGTGGGATCACCGAAGATATATTATACCAATAGAAGATAATATTTGTAACTCAGGGTTGAAATGTGAGGTCCTTGTTGCTTTCTGAGCTTGGCTGTTTTCTGGAAGATGTTTCATCCCTCAACTAGGTCGCACCATCAATGCTAATACAGATAAGGTTACCTAATGGGGGTAATGAAACGTCTGCCAGAAAACCACCAAGCTCAGAGAGGACTAAGGATTCCACATATATAGTATAATTAACTTAATCAATTCATACAGGAAGCCGAAGCATGAACTCATGATTTGAGCTGGGACTGTCTACCATATTGGGCTAGTTTGATTGGCTAGTTTGTGTTTCGAAGGGTCATGTGAACCCCAAAATGTGTTTGTGAAAGATTGAGAAATTCTGGAGCTCTTAATTGGCACACACTGCATTGAGCATAACTTTCTATTTCTATTTGGGTTATTTCCCTGGTAGCACTCATTCCATTTCCTTCCAAGTCTTGAGAAATCACATTCTATATTCTTACACAAAGGCAGGCCGCTCAGTTTAGGAGTGTTGAATTTTGCAATACTGCCACAGCTGTTGATAAGGTTGCTGGAAAAAGTAATCAAGGTTTGCTCAAACCTTTGAGGTCTTTAATAATCTTTCTGAGAGCAGAAATATTCAAATTGACAAGATCAACCCCCTTTCCTCTATTAAAAAAAAATAGAGTTTCGTTGGTTTAAATACTTTTGCATTGAAAGGCAGACGTCTCCTGGGAAATTCCACTGTTATTATTTCTTTTCTCCTAAAATTCCTCAGATATTTTGCCTAAAGAGACACTCTGAAATTCTTTGAATACTTTGCCCAGGCAGCAACTTTCAAAATTGTCCCCAAAGTCATCAGTTAGTTATAATTCAGTGATTAGTTAAACTCTTCTCTTTATAGAGGGGAGTTTTCCGCTTGAATAGATGAATTAGTTGTTATCTCTCAAATGATACACTGTATGTGTTACTGTTGGTAAATGTGTGTCTTCTTTGTCTTCTGTTTTCATGATCAGATTTTTTGGGGGGCAATATATGAGGCCAAGCTATCATATCTTTCTACTCTAGTAAGGGTCTGGGATCTATTCAGGTAACCACAGCAGAGGTGGTATTCAGCAGGTTTTGACCAGTTCTGGAGAACCAGTAGCGGAAATTTTGAGTAGTTCGGACAACTAGTAAGTGCCACCTCTGATTGGCCCCGCCCTCATCTATTCTCTGCCTCCCAAATCCCAGCTGATTGGGAGGAAATGGGGATTTTGCAGTAACCTTCCCCTGGAGTGGGGAGGGAATGGAGATTTTACAGTATCCTTCCCCTGCCATGCCCACCAAGCCACGCCCACCAAGCAATACCCACAGAACCAGTAGTAAAATTTTTTGAATCCTACCACTGAACCACGAGTACCAATAAAGGAGAATTTTCGTAGCTCAGGGTTGAACTGTGGGGTCCTTGGTGCTCTCTGAGCTTGCTTGTTTTCTTGCAGTCATTTCATTATCCAAACTAGGTAGCATCGTCAGGACTAACACTGATGACGTTACCTAGTGTGGGTAATGAAACGTCTGCAAGAAAACAAGCAAGCTGAGAGAGCACCAAGGACCCCTTGTAATCACGGGTCTTTTACTATTTCAGAAGTTGATCAGCCCGATCAGTCCAAATTGAAGAAGCTCAACAATTGCCAGCAAAGATTCCCAATCTCTTATTAGCAGGAAACCACCTGAATCAGTGGTGAAATGCTACCAGTTTGCTCCAGTTCGGGCAAACCGGTAGTTAAAAAAGCTACCGGTTCCTCCGAACTGGTATTTCCGACGATCAGCTGTGCAGTGGGGTTTACCTTTGCTAGAAAGCAGGAAATCTTGCTCTCTAGCAAAGCTAAATCGCGCGCCACAGTTGATCCCCCCCTTGCTTCTACTTATCTTCCCAAGCCTCCTTATGGTGTGTATTGTGCATGCGCATGCAGCACACATTTGGCATGCATATGGCATGTATTTGGCATGCTCTGCGCATATGCATGCAGTGCACGTTTGTCATGCAGCGCACATGCGCAGCCAGCAAACTGGTAGCAAACCGGTTCAGATTTCACCACTGACCTGAACGTACGAAATCCCTGATCGTTGTCTTCCCCAACCTCGTGTTAGGCTTTGTATTTCAGTATATTTAAATTAGCAAATCCCCTATATAAATTAACACCTGCTTATTTCCTGTGAAGGTACATAATAACAGCCCTGTTCATAAAGCATCACACTGAAGATGCTTTCAGCATGATGCCTGCAGGGGAGGGGCACAGGGGGAAAGCTGCTGTGAAGTGCTGCCTACCCAGGTCAAGGAAGCAATTGCTGTGAATGGGAAAGGAGAGCAGCAGAGCTTAAGTTAATGCACTGCCTAGACAGCCTCTCCGTTGGAAGTCACTGCTTTACTTTGCTTAATGGTGAGTCCAAGTGGGGAGAAGGGATGAGGCAGAGTGGAATTATGTTTAAATAGGATATAGTCCTGCAAGAAACTCTCCATTTAATGGACCTTAGTTTAGAGGATTCCAGTGATTTAATGAACAAAGTGGACTTCAATGGTTTAATGGACAAAGTGGATTTCAGTGGTTTAATGGACAAAATCTGCTGGATTGGAGTTTTGTTCAGATGGCAATGATGGATTTTGCCCCAGATAACAAAGTGCTACTTCAGTCAATCAGAATAGAGCTGGAAGGTCTCCTAGTCCAGCCTCCTGCTCAAACAGGAGACCTTATGCCATTTCAGATAGGTGGCTATCTAGTCTCTTCTTAGAAACCTCCAGTGAGGAAGCACCTACAACTTCTGAAGGTCAACTGTTCCACTGGTTAATTGTCCTCACTGTTAGGATGTTTCTCCTTAATTCCACATTGCTTCCCTCCTTGATTTGTTTCCATCCATTGTTTCTTGTCTTGCCTTCTGGTGCTTTGGAAAATAAGTTGATTTATTTATTGGTTTAATTTATATGCCGCCCTTCTCCGGAGACTCAGGGCGGCTTACAATGTGTTAAGCAATAGCCTTCATACTTTTGTATATATCTGCTTAGTAGGGCTTTCGGGCCCCCCTAAGCGGTGTTCTTTTTTATACAAAGTCAGCTTATTGCCCCCACAATCCAGGTCCTCATTTTACCTACCTCGAAAGGATGGAAGGCTGAGTCAACTTTAAGCCTGGTGAGATTCAAACTTGCAGTAATTGCAGGCAGCTGGTGCTACTTAACAGCACTTTAGTCTGCTGCGCCACCAAGCCTCTTGATCCCTTCTTCTTTGGAACAATCTCTCAAATACTGGAATACCGCTACCATGTCACCCCTAGTCCTTTTTTCTAGACTGGCCACACTCAATTCCTGAAACCGTTCTTCATATGTTTTTGTCTCCAGGCCCTTAATCATCTTAGTTGCTCTTCTTTGCACTTTTACCAAAGTCTCAACTTCTTCTTCTTTTTTGGGGGGGTATTGTGCTGACCAAAATTGGATGCAGTATTCCAGGTGTGCTCTTACTGAGGATTTATAAAGTGGTACTAATACTTCACGTGATTTTGATTCTATGCTTCTTTAGCCAACCAAGGATTGTATTAGATTTTTTTGGCTGCTGTTGCATACAGCTGGCTCATGTTTAAGTGACCATTCACTAGACTCCAAGCAGTGGTGGGTTCCTCCCGGTTTGGCCCGGTTCTCCCGAGCCGGTAGTGGTGACGATATGATGTCACTGAACTGGTTCTGCCCCCCCCCCCCGCGCCTCCCCGCATCCCCCCATGCCCCCCCTCCCGCACCTTCCCCCCCGTGTTATTCTTACTTTTTATTTGGCCCCACCCCCAATCTATTGCTGCCTCCTGAGTCCCAGCTGATGGCTAGAGGAAAAAAAACTGTTTAAACTCTTGCCATGAGGCTTCAAAGGGCCACCCTACAGCTGATCAGTGTTAAAAGAAAACAAATGAGTAGACTGGTGCCTGCAAAAATACATGAGTAGATCAGTGCCTGCAAACATAAATGGGTAGACCAGTGCCTGCAAAAGATAAATGGGTAGATCGGTACAGCTCTGCAAACAGTTAAAAGCCTGGTAGACCAGTACCTCTGCTAAATCCCAAATAATTGTCACATGACCATCAAGCCACGCCCACAAAATAAGCCACGCCCACAGAACCAGTAGTAAAAAAATTTAGAACCCACTTCTGACTCCAAGGTCTTTTGCCGAATCAGTCTAGACAATGCTTGCAGCTTCCTCTCAGAATGGGTATTCACTGTTATTAATACAGTAGGTTCTCTTGTGTACATATAGGTCATAAACTGGGTAGAGCAGTCCAGAAAACCAACTCTCTTTTATTGTAAATAACTATAGTAGCAAAAGCTGATTGTGCTCTCCTCCTTCTCCTCCTCCTCCTCCTCATAATCCAGCAAATTAGAGAGGCATTTACCTGAGCTGCTTTCAACTGTTATCTCATTGTTCTCATTGAAGCTTTAGCCCCCTTTGCCTGGATAAAGGTTTCTGTATTTGCATCAAAGTATATTTTTCTTACTCTCTAATAGGATATGTTTTTGAGACAACAACACCCCTCCCCAGCTAATTGTGACAACTCAAGTCTAAGCATAGTTTCAGAGACCCACACAAGGGCAGCTTTTTTAAATTGCTTAAATGCAAGTAGAATTCTTTAGGAAAGGAGCATGCTTTACTGTTCAAGGAAATACAAGTAAGGGAGCCCTCTGCCAAATACCAATCAAGATGTCTTAGCTAAATATGGTTTGTGAAAGGCGCATGCAAGCTACTGTCCAGACCATCCAATATTAACAGCAGCTTTCCAGAAGCCTTGAATGCCACTTAGCTTAAGGAACGAGTGAGAAATCTTCAGCTCATGCGGAGGTTGGACCTAACTTATGCGATCATCTTGTCCACCCCCAGAAACGATTCCTTGAGAAGACTTATTTAGAAAATTGATATGCCATTCTCTCCCTTAATGGGTTTAGAAATGCTTAATAAAAACCGGTAATACAACAGGATGAAAAGAACAAAGAACACGGAACAATAAACATTAAAGTCACATTAAAACTCTCATCTGCCTGCCTTTTTAGGCCTAGAAAAGAGGTTGCTTTTTCTAAATGCCAAAAGCAAATACAGCATTCTCGACCTGTTTGTTCTGTTTGACTCTAATAATGCCTTTGACTGTGCCCTCTGCCAATGTGCGACATTTGTGTTTGTTGTGGTTGTTTACAGAAGGAACTTGCTGAGATTCCAGACGCATGCACACATGCACAAACACCCACACACAAATGTATAGAGAATGCTGGCCCAAGAACAAAAACTACTTTAAACCCCCAGCAAAATGCCACCTCTCCCTCATAAGAGACCCAGGAAACTGACAGCGTGACTCCTGTCCCACTCATAGGTTGGGGGTGAGATCATATATAGCCCTGTCCTGGTGACAGGCATTTCCATTCAGAGGAATCTGGGCCAGAGGCCACCCATAAGGTATTGTGTCCTTTGGAAGATGGGATAAGGACAGCCTATGCAGCAGGGCACTGTGAACTGAGCGAATGGCTATATCAGCTAGAAAGGAAAATAACCAGAAGTGGGTTTCAGCAGGTTCTGACCAGTTCTGGAGAACCGGTAGCGGAAATTTTGAG
Organism: Ptyas mucosa; assembly: GCA_012654045.1. Taxonomy (NCBI): domain Eukaryota; kingdom Metazoa; phylum Chordata; class Lepidosauria; order Squamata; family Colubridae; genus Ptyas; species Ptyas mucosa. Next base: position 2,552,545 of record WNWU01000020.1, read on the forward strand.
TAGTTCGGAGAACCAGTAGTTAAAATTCTGACTGGCCCCGCCCCCATCTATTCTCTGCCTCCCAAGTCCGAGCTGATCAGGAGGAAATGGGGATTTTGCAGTAATCTTTCCCTGAAGTGGGGAGGGAATGGAGATTTTGTAGTATCCTTCCCCTGCCACGCCCACCAAGCCACGCCATGCCCACCAAGCCATACCCACAGAACCGGTAGTAAAAAAATTTGAAACCCACCACTGAAAATAACCCAGCATCCTGTGAGTATAAACTTGATTCCCTCTCTGTATAAATGCTAAATGCTGATTAGCAACAGCAAGCAGAAAGAGAATGGCAAAGCAGAAGTGGGCTGCTTGTTTACGGAGGCTGACTCCGTCTCGCTGCCTGATGTTGATGTCGCAATAATCCTCTATGTAGACAAAGCCAAAGCCATCTGGGGAACAGCCAGAGGATTTTAGAGCAAGTGCTGGAGAAGCTGACCTATTTGTAACACAACATGGCTGGTAAGTCGTATGTCCAAATGTCAAATCGACAGGGGATTCTACGAAGCAGACAGAGAGTGTCCGGAGCTGGCTGTTCACATGTTGGTGAAACACACACATTTCACACTCAGCCTTGATGAGGAAACTTGATCCAGGTTTCCTCATCTGTACCCTACATTTTACAGAAAATGGGCTGTCTCCTAAAACGAAGCAAGGCTATGGCGCGCACTTGAAAGAAAACTGGGATGCCTGTAATTGTGGAGTCCATCTGGCAAGAACAAAGAATGTTTATTCACAGAGCACATGCATGTGTAACACTTGTAACCATTCTAGGTGGTTAGCGGACTGATAACAAAGATTTGGACATCCTGCATACCTCAGCTAAAAGTTAGGAATAGGGATGGCCTGGAGCACACGGAATGTGTATTAGATCATTCCTGGAGCATTCATTAGCCAAGGTTTAGGAATAGGGATGGCTAGAGACCAGTAGGATAATTGTTAGATCATTACTAAAATGTTTATTGGATGATTTGTTTTATATATCCCGCCTTATCCCGCTTTCCTCTTTAGTGAAAACGTATAAAGTCTTCTTAATTCTATTGTTCAGAGTTCCATGGCATTTTCTAGCCAGGACTCCTTTTCTTGGAGCACTTCAATAAAAGGAAACAAAACCTGCACCTCGTGTCCGGTGTTCTTCATCAGCTTCGGCACCAAAGCTTGGACCCGAACTGGAGACAACAGGAAGAGGTGTTATACAAGTACTGTCCCTTCACTTTGTGCTGGAAAGATAACAAGAAGCACACAGACCAAAGAAATCGTGTGTTAACATCTTATCAAGTTCTGCTGTTTTGCAAGACCAAAAGGCTTATTAGAGTTTGAACAACCTTCTAGACAACCTTCAGTCTGATTCTCCCTTGGTAAATCAAACTTATCATGAATCTGTTGGATCTCTGGATTAAATTAGGAACCAGATGTTCCCCGCTAAAGCTACAGCTTGTAAGATTGAGGTCATTAATTTAGTTTCAGCTGCTGGACATTTATGCTTGAAATCATGTTTCCATGATTGATTGATTGATTGATTATTTATTATAAATGAGGAGTCGGATAGTCCTCATTGTTACTGGCAACACAGTGGTGGCACTAAGTTTATAAAAGTATGTTGGGCAGACAAATGGCTTACATTTCACTGGTGACTGGCAGGGAACTCTCACCCCAGTCCCATTCTCTGTGGAATAGAATTCCCTTTGCCAGACTGCTGGGAGAAAGCCTGTAAAAAGTGTTTTGTTCTAGAAATGATAAGTGACATCCCTATTTGCCCTTTAATTATAGATCTCCAATTGCGTAATCTCCCAGTGATATTTCCTTGTAGATATTCAGGACGGCCCATCAGCAGATATGTGTTGAGTCCTAGACCTGGAAGACTTCATTGGAATTGGGTGCCAACAAATTTAAATAGATCCTGTAAATAACTATGGTTTCTCCAATCGTCCCATTGTAAGAATATGGATGTCTAATGAGCCTGGCCTGGCATGAATTATTACCAATCAAGGGCTGTTTACTTAATAAGGATACTTAGCACCCTATAATTTAAATTATCTCATATTACAACAGAGGGAGAAACTAGGCACACCTTAATATTGCCTGCTTAGGATATTTGTGTCAAGGTATCAGTGTCAATAAACTAATTAAGGGTTAAAATTAGCAATAAGTTCCCATGTACGGGAAGGTGTACCAGCATTTATATAACAATACTTTTGAAAAATGGAAAACTGGTTTCTGTTTTCAAAAGGCTTAAGTATTTAGTCCTCCCTGTTAATATAGAAAGTAGGAGGATCATTGAACATATACGATGGGCTAAACTGAAGGCTTTCATTCACACAGGAAATTGGATATATTTATAAGTACATCTGAATTTAGTTCCTGCACTGATCAGAACCTGAAATATAACAGCAGACATGTGAAGGAGAAGCCATTCAGCTTTAAAGCACCAGCAGCCGCATCAGTGATACTCTATACAGGTAGTCCTTGACTTATGACCAGTGGCTTAGTGATATTCAGAGTTACAATGGATCCCTCCAAAAAGGATATGCAGATGCTTAGGAGTCAGGGACTTGGCAGCACAAGGAAACAACAGCCAATCACCAGCCATCCAAGCACCAATCAACCAATAGGAAGGCACCATATAAATATAATTCATAGAATAGTCCAAAGCACACACTCTGCTAGAGAGAAGTTCCCTGAAGATGGGCTCCAGCACGAGTCCGAAAGCTCGGAAGGCAAAACCTCTGGTCCCAGTGACCAACTCAAATTGGATCTTGCAACACTTGCTACTCTTCTACATGCTGGTCTCTGACTGAACAAAGGGTTAATGATGACATTTGTTAGTCTTTTATTATTTCTGCGGTCAATCATAAGATGGAAACATTAATATTTATCACTGATTTGAAAATACCAGATTTGGCAAGAGGAGCTTGTATAGTGTTGAGACTTCAAAGTCAGCATCAAATAAGCAGTTAATTCCTCCCACCTTCTTCGCTGTATAACAAATCAGGTTCAGCTTATCAGTCCAGGCTCAATGTGTAGATCTCTCCATGAATTTTCAGAAAAGAAAAATTAGGATTTGTAGTGCACTGCAGATTAGAGTCAGGCGGCGAAGTAAAAATATCAGGAGGGGACTGATAGCACCTTTTCAGATTAACACATTTTAATAAAAGGCAGAAACTTTTGTGAAGTGCAGCTTGCTTCATTAGATATATGAAGTGACATCTGACTTGTGGTTAAGATTCTGGACTAGGACTAGGGAGAGCCAGGTTCTAGTCTTCCCTTAGGCATAGAAACTGGCTAAGTGACTTTGGGCCAGTGACTACAGTCTTTGCAAACCCTAGACAGGAGAGTAAAAGAAGAATCTACCTGATAAACTACACTGGACCAGCAGAGTAGATTGTAGTCCACAACCTTCAATGAAGAGGCCTTATCCTGCAACAGATAGATTTTGGATGATGATAGTGATGACAATTACTCCTGTTACTTATAATTTTAAGGTCCATTTGGGGGCCTGAAATCTCACTCACTAAAAGACAGAAAGAGAGTACTTTAGTCATTACTATTGTCCAGTGTCTCACTTTCACACACTTATTGGTTCTCTGGATAGAAATTGCATATTTGTAGAAGTTGTTTTCATGTAAGATCGATGCAAGCATCTTAAATCCACCCCCGCCGCCCCCCCCAAATCCCACTACAAGGAGAAAATGTATAGTACATGTGCCGTTTTATGCACATATGGCTGTTAATGTGCCATCTTGAACTTTGTAAAATGTTGGGGCCTCATCACAAAAAGACAGTCTGAATGTGCATAACTTGTGGCTTTGCAGATTCTGTGTTTATTGAACAAAGGCCATCTGTGCAGTGCCGTGGGAGGCGTGGCCCATCCCCGTCCTCCAGCTCCACCGCACATGCAGGATGTGCCTCCCGTGATGGCCAATCTGACCTTGGGTGAACTGGTTGTTAAATTACCTCCCCCCACCCCCCTGTTTATCAAAGTGGATCCCTGCTCCTCCCCCAGGGTGCTGCATTGCAATGGAGAAATGGGCAATGGAGCGGCTGGCACGAGGGAAGGAGGAGGAGCAGGGAGAAGAAAGATGGAAACCGGCCTTCTCCTTCCCTTGTGCCAACCGCTCCGTTGCCCGTTTCTCCATTGCAACTCAGCACAGCGTCCAGGATCCACTTTGATGGCGGGGAGGTGGGGGAGGTAATTTTTTTAAAAATTTGATTTATATGCCACCCTTCTCCGGAGACTCAGGGCAGCTTACAATGCGCTAAGCAATAGCCTTCATACTTTTGTATATTTATACAAAGTCAGCTTATTGCCCCCACAGACTGGGTCCTCAATTTACCTACCTTAGAAAGGATGGAAGGCTGAGTCAACCTTGAGCCTGGTGAGATTCGAGCCTGCAATAATTGCAGGCAGCTGGTGTTAATAACAGGGTGCTTTAGACCACTATGCTACCAAGGCTCAATTTAACAACTGGTTCACCAAAACCGGTGCTAACCAACTGAAACCCACCACTGCATCTGTGGAAGGAACAGTACTCATAATCCTGCTTTATTCCTATGCATCTAGTACTGTACTATACAGTATATAATTTTAAACTCCGCAGAAAAAGTTCTGATGGAATATTTTGCCGAAGAATGTTGGAAAGACATCAAAACATGCAGAAAGTACATTTCATAAATGCTCACTTCCAAAAGATTAAATATTTGGAATTTCAGTATTCAGTCCTAATTCAGACCTATGAATTCATATATTTAAGTTTGGAGAGAGAGATTGCAGCGACGATATCTGCAAAAGATAGGTTGGGAAATTGTATCCTTGTGCAAGCACATATTGTGAAATACAGTAGATATCATTCTCAAATGTTGTCTTTGTGACCCAGCATTATTTAGAAAAAACAGTTCCCGTCCAATGTCATCATTAGAATCTTGTGTCATCTAGTATTAATAGTTATCCAACTATTTTTGTTGTATGACAGCTGCAAATTCTAGTTAAGGATGCTTGGGGGAAAAAAATAGAGCTCTTTTTTAAACTGGGGATGTTGGAGATTATAGTCCAAACATCTAAAAGGTTGCCAGCTGTATATGTTGAACTAAAATGTCAAATATGTATGCATTTATGGACAATTTCTGTGGAAAAAAAAATTAAATAGGACCAGAAATTACAGTATATAAGTGAAAATTGTTTGACACTGCTTTTTACAATATTCATAGCTCAACACAGACAAATACTGTAAAAATATGGAAAAACTGACACAAGTTGAAAAGAGAGGCATTAATCCAGAAAGATTAAATAAGCAAAAAATGGAGCCAAGTTTATTAAACAGGTAAAATTCCTCCCCTCTGGTTTGGAAAGAAGAAAAGTGGCTGATGTGCCTAAGGAGAAATACATAAATGCATTATAACAATTTGCAGAATATAATGTTACGGCATGCTTCAATTTGCATATATGCTTAACAAGGTGGATAAAATCTGTCTCCAGGCCTTGGAAATTTAAGCTTGACTGTAAAGCAGGCATCTCAGAGTTCATGGAACTTTTGCCACCTAAAGCACTACGTGTCAGGGCAAAGTCTAATGAACTGCAGCTCCAAAGAGATGCTCCGATTGATTAGGTCCATGCCGGCTGCTCTTCTGCTATCATTAACTGTATCGTAAGATACAGCAGAGATAAGCACAGCCTTATAGACTCCTTCAAAGTCTCGATTCCATGTAGGAATGTGATGCAGGCACTACGCAGCTTTTTCCAGCGAAGGCCAAAAGGTGGTTCAGAGTAGGGACTGGTGCTCATGGAAGTCCAGCTTTCAGGACCTCCTGAAACCCAAAGCATCAACTGTGAAAGTTAGAACGGGCCCAGAAAAGATGCAGCTGCCTAATGGCTCGGTCAACAGCCACCCTGCAAATTCTTCCATGGGCTCCAAAACATTTTTAGTCATTGAATCTGAGACAATGCACAATCCTAAGGGTTACAAAATGGGACATCTGTCCTAGCCAGGAGAGGTGGGGGATGGACGGATGGATGGACGACCAGTGGCTTTGCAGATGTTGATACACTGAAATTCCCAATACGTCCAGTTAACTATGTTGAGAGGTGCTGAGAAGTTTGCTCAATTGTCATCAGAAAAGCTACAAATCCTGGTCAAAAATGTGTGTGGTTTTTACTGAAACTTTGTAGAACACAATATTATTTAATACATTCTCCATCCTGTCCCCTCAACCCTTGGACATTCTTTCAGCAGCCTCAAGCAAACTAATCATACCATTTTTAATGCATTCCCCATAAATGTTTACTTCTTCTTATTAACAGAATTCTTGATCTGCTGCACTTTCAATTGGTTTTAAATGGTCTGTTTCCCAAAGGAGAACATTTGAGAAACACTGAAGTTTGCATAAAGGACTTTCAAAATGAATTAAATATGATTAGCAGGATTTCAAAGTGTTTCCTCTGGTAACTCAGCCTAATCATTGGACTACAAACTCTTCTTTAGATCAGAAAAGGCATCCAACCTTCCCCAACCATACATAAGTATTTTTCCTTGCTTTAAGGTCATCTCCATTTTCCCTTCAGTTACAAATCTTCAAGGAAACTAATTTCCCAGTTCCAGAGTAAGTGATATATTTCACGCAGATTTGATTGATCTTTCTCATTTTAAAAAAATATGCATTGGCAATCTGTGCATCTAAAGCATCGCACCTTTCTTTTCAAATCTAGTGTTATTGATCCATGTCGGAATAATGGCTACATGACGCACCCAAAAAATATTTTAGCTTATGTGTACAATATTTTAATCAATCTTTGAAAAAGCAAGTTGACAGAAATAGCTGTGATTAACGTCTGCTGTGGGCAGAGGGAACAGCACGGATTTTGCTGGAAGCTGCTCTCCATTATATGAGGCATTTACTGGACTTGGCAATTAATCTAGTCCTAAGAATTTAGGAAAAACAGGATAGGGTACATTCTTGTAAACACAGAGATGGTGCCTTCAGATTGTTCCTTCTCCAAAGCAGCCTCGATCCCTAAGTCACCAAAGAGAGCTTTATGGGTTGAGAAAGATAAGAATTTGGATCTCTCTGGTCCTACTCTGCTATACTAACTGGATCACAAATGCTCTTCAACCATAATATAGATTGTTCCATTCTGGTTTAGTGTGAAGCCAGCTTCTCTGATTTGTAAACCAAGAATTATAGTTAAGATTAGGGTGAATTAGGCCCAAAAATTTCTTCAACAAACCCACAGTTAAAATGAAAATGATATTCCATTGTCTGGGATGTTCTATAACGTCCCCAATTATTTGGCCAGTACAGAACATTTGCACAAGAGTTGTTCACACAGAAGATGAATTGAAGGACATGCTAATGCAGTGTGAGGAAATGTACCACAATGTTATTCTTCAGAGATTGGGTCCCATGCATTCCACATTGTGCTAAAGTGTCAAATGAGGAATAAGTAACACTTACTCACCTATACTTTATAGCAAAACCTATTATGTTCCATTTGTTTAAGAATGTACTTCACTGCAAGCATATAACACTATTATCCATATAGATTATTAGATCCATTATAACATCCCCAAGGTGTCCTTCCTTGCCTTGGTGGAGGAAAAGTAGCTTCTATAGCAAATATTTATCTTAACTTCATATAAAATATGTTAAGACATGAACCATAAGTCATATAAACCATAAGTCATATGATGTAGTGGTTAAGACATCAGGCTAGAAAGCAGGGGACCGTGAGTTCAAGTCCTGCCTTAGCTGTGAAAGCTGGCTAGGTGATTTTTGCCCAGTCCCTCTCTCTCAGCCCAACCCATCTCAAATAGCTGTTGTTGTGAGGAAAATAAATCTAGGAAGGTAAGGTGTGTTGAATATGTTCGCTGCCTTGGGTTGTTTGTAAATATATATCAAGCTGGGATACAAATAAAATAAAATAACATGTCTATTTCTCCTCTTGCCCATTTCTCTGGCAAATCATTGATTTATTCTGGAGAAAGACATACCCACCCCAACTCAATTCAGATTTCAGAGTATTCTGTTGTCTTGACACCCTTAACATCAGCCAGAGGCAGACGTCATATATGAAAATAACAAATAAAAAGAAGTTGGATTCGTTAAGAGCTAAGTCCAATGTCACCCATATCCTAGCAATACTATACTGTACCGAAATCACCCTTTCTAGCATGCGTCCACACAAGCTGTCAATTTTGGCTTACCTGACTCACTTATCCTTGTGCAAACAGGAGAGAATCATGCAAGGTTAGAACACTGGCGAAAGGAAAGGCCTTTTTTATACTGATGTGGTCTTTTTCGTGGCTGCACCAGACGCACTTTCGTAAGCAGGGACGAGTCCTCTTGCCCAGTGGATACTAGGGCATCCATGCTGCACCACCATCAGCTGGATTGGCGCCTGGGTTTCCATGGGAATCTCCGAAATGCACTCCTTACTGGGATCTTTCCCTCGACAGTCATAAAGCACGCAAGAGATCAGGAAAACCAAAAGCAAGATCACATAGCTCGCAACCAGAATGACCAGGTTCAAGGTCACGGGGTCAAGCTCTAGATAAAATTCCATTGGATCCCAGGATTTATTTATTTATTTATTTAGCAGGACCTCTGCCACTGGAATCGGATGTAGAAGCACAAGTGGAGCAGCGGCAAATCTCGACGGATACAGTTTACTGAATTTGCAGCAAAAATTGCATCTTTCATCTTGCATGTTCTGGTAGGAGTGGGTTCTTCCACCCTGAACCCCGCCTTAATGGCATGATTAAAGCCTCTCACTTTAATAACTTAAGCTCCTTTTTAATTCAATCTTGTCAACAGTGACAGAACCTACATTTGGATGCTTTTCAGCAGCGCAGGAATCTGGGATTTTTGTGTGTGTGTGTGTGTGTGTGTGAGAATGATATGTATCATCCTTCCTATCCTTTGCTTCACCAGTGAGGCTCTCTTCTTCTCCTTTGTCTTTTAGAAAATGCAAGAAGGAAACAGGTCCCGAGGCATGCTGCTTTGGGATACACAGGGAAAGGGCAACCTTAATTCTGAAGAGGCTTTTGTGAGTAAACTGCAGCCATTATAACAATATACTATATTTCAATCCAGATTATCTGTTGCGGTTTCTCTCAAAGGGCAGGAGGCATCTGCAGATTCAGCAAGGGAACAAGAGCCCAAGTGATTTTCAGAAAGTCAGAGAATTCGGTTTTCCAGTCTATGCACGATTGCAATGTTGGAAACCAAATTATAATTCTCGGGGAAAATAATTTAATAGCACTCTTTTTCCTAGGTAAACAAACAACACCCCCAAAAATGATTTTAGCAAAAGGCTGAAAAATTCAAGCTTAATGTCTGAAGCCCTGAGGTTGTGTTTCACCTCTGCAGTGAGGTCATGTCTTGGTTTTATTACGCAAAGTCCTTTTTCTCACGACTGCCGAACTGCTGACCTTTCTGATCAACAAGCTCAGTATCTTAGCCACTGAGCCACCTAGTCAGGTCCCTCCTCCTGTTTGTGAAAAATGGGATAATAATACTGCTTATCTTCAAAGGTGTGTGTGTGTTTTTTTTTTGAAAGATCACATCTCTACAGAAAGTAGTGGAGAACTTCAAGACTGAGCATTACCCTTTCTAATTGATTTTTCTCTTAATATAAAAATTCAGAAAACCTGTTGCCACTGTGTTTTCACAGCTTGATGGTGGGAGCTTCAGGATCTGTCACCTGCATCTCATCACAGAAGGCAGGAAAGTGCTGTACAAACATGATGAATTATCAATGCATTTTTTATTTTTATCTGGTCTTTATTATTTTTTAAATAACTCAAGCATATCTATTTATTTATTTAGCGCATGGCATATCATACATGGACTAAGCAATATATTATAACTTTTCAAGCATACCTAATACTCCTCTTTCCTCCTATTTTCCTCATAACAGCAACCCTGTGAGGTGGGTTTTGCTGAGAGAAGATGATTGGCCCGAGATCACCCTGCCTGCTTTCATGCCTAAAGCAGGACTAGAACTCACAATTTCCCAGTTTCTAGCCTGGTGTCATTAACCATTAGACCAAACTACATTTATTACAATGAAGCCAACTGTTGGAAGAAATATCCTTCTGGGTTCAATTCCAAGTGGGGAGAAAGACACTGGAAACATGATGGCTGATTGGAAAGATGGTTTTTAATGGTGGACAGGACCACATGGTTTAAGGTCCTGGGCAAAAAAGGGCAGAGATGCTGAGAGTGCTTGGGTTTTATACCCTCTCTGGGCTTTTGAATTTGAGCTTGTATTCTGATTGGTTGTCAGACTCCCATGGGGCCATACTGGGGTAACTTTGTGGGTTGTCTGTGTCCCAGGCTTGGTTGAGCCTTGCTGGGTGATGATGTAATGAAAGGGCTTTGGGCAAGTCCGACTATGGCTCTGCCTGAAGGAGGTAGATCTTTGTTATGTAGAATAGACTGGCTCAGGCCTTAATGGCCCATTGACAAAGGTGGGGGGGAGGGATTGAGTTTCTAACTCTCTTTTAGGGGAAATATTCTGCCCTTTTAATATTTCCTAAAATATCTCATTTTCCTAGAAGAGGGGTGGGTGCTACACAACAAAAGCATATTTCTGTCAGTAGGAGTGGATAACATACATTCACCACTGAGGATCAGATATCTGAGAACCCCCTCTTTTTTGGGGGGGGAGGGAAGAGTGTAGAGGCTCAAAAATGACATTTCTAAGGGTGCTGCTGGATGATATTTGGCCTGTCAGCTGGGTCTTTGGCTTGAGGGAATTGCAAAACTTTGACGGAGAGACACTAAAGAACATTTGGCAATTGTAAATGGACAGACAAGGTTAAGGAGGAAAGGTCAGTTTGCTTTATTCAAGGCCTCAACAGCGGAGAGATTGGTTATATCTCAAGCATACTTTGCAAAACATGGAATCTCAACTTGGAAAAGAGACGAACTGAATCTGGCCAGATCTAGGAAACAAGGCTAAAAAAACCCCGAGCTTCTGCTGCATTTCTCCTGGGCTGGGGAGGGAATTAAGGCCGTTAACGTTGCTATTCACTTCAGTCAGAGATCAGATCAAATTTCTTTGCAGAATAAGAAGAGGGCCAAAAGAAAAAAAACTATCTTAAAAGAAATGACATAAAAGTTATTACAGCACTGAAAACAAAACAGAGCAGGCCATACTGTTTGTGACTGGCCGTTCTAAATTACAGCCAGACATAATGGCCTCCATTAAGCAGTTCCTAATAGATTCTCATGCAGGGTAAATGTTGAACATAATTGAGAATATCCTTAGCAGTTTTTTTTTTTTAGAATTGTGGCATTTTTGGTGTACCTGACTCTATTAAGGTAGCCCATACCTGTCCATTTTTTTAGCGACCGTTTGAACAGCACTAAAAAAAAGCAAGTTCCTGCACTTATGTACGTCCCTGCAGCATCCCCACAGTCAAATGATCAAAATTCGGGTGCTTGGCAACTCAACTGGCATATGTTTATCAAGTTTGCAGCATATCCAAGGTCATGTGATCGCCATTTGCAACCTTCCCCACAGGCTTCTGACAAGCAACAACAATGGGGGGAGCTGGATTCACTTAATGACCACGTGATTCACTTAACAACTACAGTGATACCAGTGGTGGGTTCTTCCCGGTTCGGCCCAGTTCTCCCGAGCTGATAGCGGTGACGATATGACATCCCTGAACCGGTTCTGGCCCCCCTGCGTCCCCCCCGCGCCCCCCCTTCCCCCACTTTATTCTTATCTTTTATTTGGCCCCACCTCTAATCTATTGCTGCCTCCTGAGTCCCAGCTGATGGCTAGAGGGAAAAAACTGTTTAAACTCTTCCCAGGGCTTCAAAGGGCCGCCCTACAGCTGATCAGTGTTAAAAGAAAACAAATAAGTAGACCGGTGCCTGCAAAAATACATGAGTAGATCAGTGCCTGCAAAAATACATGAGTAGAGCAGTACCTGCAAAAATAAGTGGGTAGACCAGTGCCTGCAAACATAAATGGGTAGACCAGTGCCTACAAAAATACATGAGCAGATCAGTGCCTGCAAAAATAAATGGGTAGACCAGTGCCTGCAAAAATACATGAGTAGATCAGTGCCTGCAAACATAAATGGATAGACCAGTGCCTGCAAAAAATAAATGGGTAGATCGGTACAGCTCTGCAAGCAGTTAAAAACCTGGTAGACCCATACCTCTGTTAAATCCCAAATAATTGTCACATGACCATCAAGCCACGCCCACAAAATAAGCCACGCCCATAGAACCGGTAGTAAAAAAATTTAGAACCCACCCCTGAGTGATATGCTTAACTGTGGCAAAAAAAGTTGTAAAATCACTTAACAACTGGTCCCAATTTTGGTTGTAATTTGAGGACTAGCTGTACTCCATTGATTACATTTCTAGGCCAAATACATTATTGTGGCAGGAAACATCCTTTTCAGCACACACTAAAAAGCCCATTTATGTATCAAATTAAAAATAATCACATGGTTTTTGAAGGCCATGCATAACATTTTCTGTCTAAAAGGAGAACTGAGGCCGTTACTGGTTCATTCATTCATTCATTTATGAGCTAATTACTGTTTCCATTGATTGTATTATCTAGACTAATTGAAGCTGTGCTCGGAATTTCTTTGGCATCACAGTTTTGTTTCTTTTCATTTGTGGGAAAATAATGCTTTCAGATTTCTGTTTTGTTCACACAAGGAAAACTGCAGTGAAGTCAGTTTTATTTGATTAGAAATGGTACATTTTGTCTAAATGTACCATTTTGGAGATAAACACGTTTGGGTTTAAAATCTCCCTGCCATAACTCCTGTGTGGAGATTATCTTCTTTTATCAGCTTTTTTCCTAGGAGTACAGGTAAGTACAGTACAGTAGATACTGTGTATGGACAACTGGTGTTGACCATTTATTATCTTTGTCTTTCATTTACTCAACAATGTGATTCAAACTCTGCCATTATGTTCTTATATGTGCTGTTACAGCACAAGTGGACTGAGCTGGTATTACGATATCATAATGCATTTTAAAAAAATTATTTTAGTGTCACGGTGGCCAGCTGAAGTCACTGATAGCTGTGACCCAACAGAAACTCCAAAATGGCATCAAAGTAGGTGAACACAATTGGAAAGGATCTTGGGAATGAAGCAGAAAAGCAGAAGCCTCTTTCACAGTGGGAGGATTGAAGCAACCAAGGCAGAAAACCAAGAATTGGATACTAGACAGGACCATTATCAGCCAATGCAGGTAATGTCAAGCGCTGGGGAAATCAGGAGATTCAGGTAGTTCAAATGAGTATAAAGATTTATGGCAAGCTTAAGCTCTCTACAAGAATCTGAGCAACTGAGCGTTAAGGGAAATGCGCAGGAGATAAGACAGGCATTCAAGGTAGGCTGGACTTACATCTCTTGCGGGTGCACAAGGACTCATGACTTATGACACATTTAACCCCTCCCTCAGGTTTAGCCTGCTTATTTCCTACAGCAGGGGTGTCAAACTCGTGATGACATGTTGTTGTCATGTGATGTATCGCAACATTTCCCCCCTTCGCTAAACTGGGGGGGGGGGTGGCCAGTGCGTGATGCATCCAGCCCCATGGGCTTCAGGTTTGACACCCCTGTCCTACAGGAAACTCAGTAATTTCACAACTACTTCCAAAGTAATAGTTGAAGGTCTTTTTTTTTTATTGAAAAAGTTTTACAAATACAAATTTTCCCCCTTTCCCCCCCCCACCCTAACCCAACATTATAAAATACATATAAAAACAATATATAATTCCATCCCAACCCCGCCCTAGCCCTCCCCCTCCACCCTCTTCCCTCCCCCCTTGACTTCCATTATATGCAATGCTAATATTCCCAAACAATATATATGTTATTCAACCTTCCATATCTTTTTTCTATATTTACTAACATAATCATCAATCCTTCTCAGCTAAAAGCGACATAATATTTTCTAGTCTGATACTTATTCTGTACATACTCAATCCATAATTTCCATTCCTGTATATACTTCTCATGCGTCTGATCTTTTAAAAAAGCTGAGATCTTTGCCATTTCTGCAAATCCAGCCATCTTCTGAGTCCATTGGTCAACAGTCGGTAAGACATCACTCTTCCAATATTGGGCAATCAACAACCTAGCTGCTGTCACCATATACAAAATCAGTTTTGTTTCACCCAATGTGAAGTCTTTAACTATACCCAATAGAAAAAATTGCGGAGAAAATTGTATTTTTTTCTTTAAAACATTTTGCATAACCCACCAAATTTTTATCCAAAAAGCCCTCACCTTTTTGCACGTCCACCATATATAAAAATATGTAGCATCTAAACAATCACATCTCCAACATTTTGGCTGCACATTAGGGTACATACAAGACAATTTCTTGGGGTCTAAATGCCATCTATAAAACATTTTATAAAAATTTTCTTGTAGATTTTGTGACTGTGTAAATTTAACATTCTGAACCCATATTTTTTCCCATGTTTCCATCATAACTGGTTGAGAGAAATTTTGTGCCCATTTAATCATACAATCTTTAACTAACTCATTTTCTGAATCCCTTTCTAACAGAACATTATAAACTCTCTTAATATGCATTGGACCTGTCTGCTTTATCTGTTCAACCAATTCTACTTCATATTCCATTAAACCAGTTTGTTGATCTTCTTTCCATCTCATCTGTAATTGATTGTACTGCAACCAAGTCAACGATTTCCCTTCTTCCAACAGCATATCTAAAGTCTTCAATCGCCACCTGCCCTCTTCAAAATAAAGTAACTCTTTGTATAAGAAACCCCCGAGTGACTTAATATTTGTATTCCACATGGTATCAGCAAGATCCAGCCAGAACGGAATCTTATAATCCCAATTAATTCGGTGCTTCCTCCAGACTCTCAACAAGGCATTTCTAAGTAGATGACTATTGAACACTTTGTCCACTTTATTATCATAAAATAGATATGCATGCCATCCCCACACAAGGTCATGACTTTCTATGTTCAACAATTCAGTCTTAGTTTTCCCAAACCAATCATTTAATTGTATCAATGCAGTTGCTTCATAATATAATCGAAGGTTTGGAAGTTTAAGACCACCTCTCTCACGAGTATCTTGCATTATTTTCAGTTTGACTCTTGGTTTTTTATCATTCCAAATAAATTTATTCAGTCCTTTTTGCCATTCTAGCAATGGTTTATCTGATTTAAGCACCGGTATCATTTGAAATAAGAAGATAAGTCTAGGTAAAACATTCATCTTTACTGCTGATATTCTTCCAAGCAATGATAACTACAGTTTCTTCCAATTTTGCATGTCTTTTTGTATCTTTTGCCACAAAACCTCATAGTTATTTTGAAACAGTTTAACATTTGAATCTGCGATTTGTACTCCTAAATATTTGACCTTTGAGACAATTTCAAAACCTGCCATTCTTTCCAGTTCCTTTTTTTTGCTCTCTGTCAAATTTTTGACAATCATTTTAGTTTTCTTCTGGTTCAGCCTAAAACCAGATACCATGCCATAATCTTCTATAATATCTTTCATCTGAATTATTGAATTCATAGGTTGTGTTAGGGTAACAACCAGATCATCTGCAAATGCCTTAGTTCTATAGTCCTCTTGCCTTATAGCTATTCCAGTCAAAGAGTTCGAGTCCCGTATTGCATTAAGTAAGACTTCTAAAGTTAGAATAAATAAATAGTTGAAGGTCTTGAGAGAGAGGTTTGTCAGCCCTACAAGGTAGACCAGACTAAAAACCCAACGTCATGCAAGTCAAGACTACTTTGATTGTAATAGCTATAGTAATAGAATTGCAAGTCTGAATGTGGCTTTCTCCTTCCTCCCTTTATCTTTGTCTGAACTAGGAAGGAGTTTGTCAGAGACATTTTATTTTCTTGGCCCCGGGCTCAAGCGTCTCTTATCCACCTCGGTAATGATTCTTCCCTTTGCCCTTCAAGGCCATTCCCTCTTCCCTCTACAGATGCAGATCAGAGGTGGGTTTGAGCAGGTTCTGACCAGTTCTGGAGAACCCGTAGCAGAAATTTTGAGTAGTTTGGAGAAGCAGTAAATACCACCTCTGACTGGCCCCACCCAGTGGTGAAATCTAAAATTTGTTACTACCAGTTCTGTGCTTGGTGGGGGTGGGGGTGGGTGTAATGTGACTGGGTGGGTGTGGCCAACATTTTTTTTCTTTTAAAAACATTTTTTCTACAACCTCTTCGGCCAAAGAGGTTATAAAAAAATGCTTTTAAAAGCCTCTGATGATCTCAGCTGAGTTGCCTGATTGGCAGAGGCTTTTAAAAGAAAAAAAGCCTCTGCTGGTCAGGCAACTCAGCTGAGATTGTCAGAGGCTTTTAAAAGCATTTTTTTTCAACCTCTTCAGTCAAAGAGGTTGTAGAAAAAATGGTTTTAAAAGCCTCTGATGATCCCAGCTGGGCCACGTGATCATCAGACACTTTTTTTTACTTTTAAAAGCATTTTTTTTGGTGGAAGAGGTTGTAGAAAAAATGCTTTTAAAAGTTTTTTAAAAAGCCTCTGATGATCACATGGCTCAGCTGGGCATGGGGTGGTGGTGGTGGCCAGGGATTTTTGCTATCAGTTCTCCGAACCACCTGCCTCCATTGCTACCAGATCGGGTGATCCAGTCCGAACTGGGAGCATTTCACCCTTGGCCCCGCCCCCATCTATTCTCTGCCTCCCGAGTCCCAGCTGATCAGGAGGAAATGGGGATTTTGCAGTAACCTTCCCCTGGAGTGGGGTGGGAATGGATATTTTTCAGTATCCTTCCCCTGCCATGCCCACCAAGCCACGCCACCAATTCATGCCATGCCCACCAAGCCACACCCACAGAACCGGTAGTAAAAAAATTGGAAACCCACCACTGATGCAGATGGTGGGCAGAGAACAAAGTAGTAAACAAATTTGGACGCAGTATGAAAATAGATATTTATAGGCTGAATATGGATGCAAATTCAAGTATCAATTTGAAAAGTAAAACCAAGGTGGTCTATCCACATGGGGCTGGGGAGGCTGTTTTAGTTCCCCATAGTTTCTGCCTCTGACTGAGGAATGAGTTCCAAGTTTCCTGAGTGAAAAATAGCACTCCAAATGCTATTTCAAATCCATTACAGGAGGTGAGTCAGGTTAGTCTCTGGGAGCAAAAAAAAAAAATATCAGAAGGAATCTGGTAGCACTTTTTCTGACGAATACATTTTTTTTCATTAATGGAGGTAAGCTTTTGGGAGTTGCGGCTCACCTTATCTGATGCGCAAAAAAAGCTAGTTAGTTCTAGTTTAACCACTCTGCACCTCTGATGAGGTGAGCTACAGTTCACAAAATTGTATGCCTTTCAACAAAATGTTAGTCAGAAACAGCTTTACCAAAATGTTGGTTCATTTCAAGCCCCATCACTTTTATATCAGGCTATAGACTTCAGGAAATAAACCTTTAATCTTTTGCCCTCTGGTGGTAATAAAGGGAAGAGAAACTTTTCCTTCCAAAAATCCAGTAGTAAGGATCTTTTAGGCTTCCCTTAAACAAAACTCCTTAGTTTTCAATATCAATTAGTTTTGATGTTCGCACTCTCTAAAATTCTTTAGGGGTTGGGGCTACTATATCTGACTGACTCTCTCTTCTTTGATATCATACCTATATCCCGAAATCATTCTCAGGGGCCTTGTTCCCAATGCAAACCTGCAAGCAGGCAAGAAAAAAGCTTTTATGTTTTTATTCTATGAATATGCTAATATTTTAATTCAGGTTAAGTTCCATTCAATTTAACTGAGTTTTTAACCTATCTATAACTGCCGTGTTTGTATTTTGTTTAGAGGTTAGAGTGCATTTTCATTACAAATGTAGGATGTCATATTCAGTATAGGTAGTCCTCGACTTACGACCACAGATGAACCCCAAATTTCTGTTGCTAAGCGAGGCAGTTGTTAAGTGAGTTTTGCCCAATTTTCAGCCCTTTTTGCCACCGTTGTTAAGTGAATCACTGCAGCTGTTAAGTTAGTAATACGGTTGTTAAGTGAATCTGGCTTCCCCTTTGACTTTGCTTGCCAGAAGGTCACAAAAGATGATCACATGGCCAAAGACACTGCAACAGTTATAAATATGAGTCAGTTGCCAAGCATCCAAATTTTGATCACGTGACCATGGGGATGCTGCAACGGTTGTTAAGTATGAAAAACGGTCATAAGTCACTTTTTTCAGTGCCATTGTAACTTCAAATGGTCATTAAAAATGTTATAAATCAAAGGGTACCTGTAATAAGATTGGCTTCATCTAACACAGCCTATTACAATGTAGAAGAGGCAGAACCTAGGGGCTGAGTCAAGAGAGGAATAAGTCTGGAACTTTTACGTTCTCACAAATGTTCCAAGTCCAGGCCCATTTGAATTCCTTTGACTCTTATCTAGCAACAATTTTTTTTTAAAATAATAATTTTATTTCTTTAAAAAAGTACAAACAGAAAGTTTATCAACAAACAGATCGCGGTGAGAACCTTACATAATACATTACATTCAATCCAAATTTAATGCTGACCATTAGTTGTCTAGATTCTTATGTATAGATTTGAGCAATAAATCTTCTTGCAATTTAACATAATCCTGATTCTTAGCACTTGACATGCACAGGCTTTAGCTTTTTAGTTCAGATCAGTGGTGGGTTGCTCCCGGTTTGCACCGGTTCCATAGAACAGGTAGTAAAACCGGCGGGAGGCTTTGCCCACCGACTCCTACATCATCAAAACGCTTCTGTGCATGCGCAGAAGAGCGTGTGTGCACGAGCAAAGCGAGTGCGCGCACGCAGCCCCGCTGCAAACCGGTAGTAAAGGTAAGTAGAACCCACCCCTGGTTCAGATGTGTTTTTCCTTCCTCCCTTGATATAAGCCTTGATATTAACACCTCATTAAAGAGCAGAACTTCTAACATCCACCATCTTGACTTTTTGACTGCTTGAACTTGCCCCTATAATCAATCCTGAGAGCAGGGGCGAAATCCAGCAGGTTCTGACAAGTTCTGGAGAACTAGTAGCGGAAATTTTGAGTAGTTCAGAGAACCGGTAGCGGAAATTTTGAGTAGTTCGGAGAACCAGCAAATGCCACCTCTGGCTGGCCCCAGAGTGGGGTGGGAATGGAGATTTTGCAATATCCTTCCCCTGCCATGCCCACCAAGCCACACTCACCAAGCCACCCCACGCCCACCAAGCCACGCCCACAGAACCGAACCAGTAGTAAAAAAAATTGGATTTCACCAATGCTTGAGAGGCATGCCTGGCATATTGTAGACATCTTGTTAAGTGCAGAGTTCCCGCTCCTTTAAAAGACCAGCAGATATGTGTTTCCAAAAACAGGATTCACACTGAGTTGATTGCAGTCTGAAATATTGTAGTAAGTTGAATTTGCTTGCTGGATGGAGGCTTTATGGAAGGTGCCACAGCCTTTCCCTATTGTAAGAATAGCTGAAAAGAATGGCAAACGTTTCTGTTCTTTGCTTTGTAATGTCCTTAATTCCAGAGACATTGTTTTGAGAAACCAGCCAAGGATAAATTAACTTAAACCAATGTTGCTAGCCAGAGTCAGAAGGATGTTTTGGACCTACTGGTTCCAGAATCCCTAGCCAACATGGCTGAATGAATTTTGCAAACACATCTGGAGGGCCCCAGAATAGGAAATGTTGCTGCAGAAAAGATATTAAATGTGATTGAACAAGGTGCTTTTTCCGTTTTTAAATTTTATCCTATTAAAATAAAAGTAGTGAAGTTCGAAAGTGAAGGAGAGGAATGGCAGGGACAGCTGATTCTCCTGAGGTCACCAGTCATTATATGGTATATAAGAGGCTACCTTGCATAAATGGGAGATTTAAGTACTCAGTGTGGGGAATGCTATTTAAAATGTCAATATTGTGGGGCTTTTTAACAGTTTTATTTTTCCATATAAAATATTAGAAAAATGGGTATATCTTTCCTACACAGTGTACGCGGGTATTTTTATTCTTTAATAAAATTAAAGCTGCAGAATATTTAGTCCTCACTAGAGTTATAGAGTGCAGTGGTGAGTTTCAACCGGTGTTACCACCGGTTCACTTCGCACACGCGCTTTGCACACACGCATGCGAAACTTGCACTTTGCACAAGCGCATTGAATTTCAGAACAGCTGAGGCACGACAATCCACTCTGCCACGCCTATCAGCTGGACTAAAAACGAACGAATATAGGTAGGTATAATACAAGGCTGGGCGGGAGGGCCCAACTGATGGTCGGAGCGAACTGGTTCGCTCTCACCTCACCATCTCCGCTACTGGCTCGCCCGAACTGGGGAGAACCGGTAGCAATGCACCACTGGTAGAGTGGGAGAGAAGTTTTGGGGACTGCATATCTTCATTTCTGATGTTTTGGGTGAATTGGATGGGGGTGGTACTCAGAAAACTCTATCCTCCACAGTCACTGTTTGCCTTCAAACGAAATTCATCATTAGTACTAATATCTTCCCACTGGGAAAATTTTCATGTGGATGTTTTTAAAAATTACAGTTGGAAGTGATGAACATGTATTCCTCAGACCCATGCTCCCAGTTGTCTGTTTTCCAGGGAGGAAATAAATTTGCAAGAGCTGGAGATAGGAGCACACTTACAGCTCAGGGGTTGTGCTTTGCATGCTGGGGGCCCAGTGTCAATCCTTGACATGCAGCCGATAAGAATGTCACTACTGGTTGAACAATTACTCTGTGACCTGCGATAAGGGGTGATTTATTTATATTCATGATGATGATGATCTAAAGCAGGGGTGTCAAATTCAAGGTCTGTGGGCTGGATGGAGTGCTTAGATCTGACCCGCGGGGCCTCCTTGAAAACAGTGAAGGACCATCCCATGCTGCGTCTGGCCCGGGTTGCAGGAGGCCATCGCAGCTGAAAACGGAGCTCGCAAGGGCAGCGCGCAGCCCTCCTGAGCTCTGTTTTCACTGGTAGAAGGTTGCAGGAGGCCATCGTAGCTGAAAACAGAGCTCAGGAGGCCATTTTCGCTGGTAGAGTGCTTGGGCCACCACAGGTGCCCCCGAAATGAGTGACATTGAGTTGGCCATGCCCACCCTGGCCACACCCACCCCAGCCTCCCGGGGTCAAACACAACCCTGACGTGGCCCTCAATGGAATTGAATTTGACACCCCTGATCTAAAGACCTAAAGTCCTTTAGGATCTAAAGTCCTAAGGTTTTGGTTCATGAGAACCAACCTAGAACTAAGGAGAAATTTCCTGTTAGTGAGAACAATTAATCAGGCTTGCCTCCAGAAATTGTGAGTGTTCCAATGCTGGAGGTTTTTAAGAAGAGATTGGACAACCATTTGTCTGAAATGGAATAGGGTCTCCTACTTGAGCAGAGGGTTGGATTAGAAGACCTCCAAGGTCCCTTCCAGCTCTATTATTCTATTACTAAGTATCCTTACAAAGTAAATTCCCTCTTCCCTTCCCTTTTTTTTAACTGTTATATTGAGTTCTAATTCACTCCAAGAAAATAGCAGCAGGACTTTCTGGCAGTGGCAAGGTTGTGAGTGTAACAAAATAAATTGAATACAAGTTGTTATGTCCTGAGAGCCAGTTTGGTGTAAGTTAAGTTAAGGCACCAAGTTAGAAATCTGGAGACCCCGGGCTTTTGCACCAGACTAGGTGGGTGACTTTGGGCCAGGAAGTGGCAGACCCTAAAAGGGAGGCAAGGGCAAACCTCTGACAAGTACACTGCAGAGATTTGCCCAGGTATTGCCAGAAGTCAGTACTAACTCGATCCGCCCCCCCTCCAAGAAAAGTTATGTCTCACTGATGAAGCTCTGATAAACCCAATTCCATTTTAACTCACAGGAAGACCATTCCTTTCTGGTAAAAAGCATTGCATGATGGAAACTAGTGGCTCACAGCAATCTCTCTTCCAGCAATCCACATCATTGGATCACAAGAATGACTCTGCTCATCTGGCTGGGTTACATTACCTCTGTAGCGTGATAGCAACTGCCAAGAATAATTAGAGAAGGTAGAAAGAGAAATTTACCAAGGTGTGGCTGGAAGGAGAATGTTAAATAGAGAAGCAAAAGTTGCTTCACCTCACTCATTGCCTGATACCAGCATTACAAGAATGTGCCCAATTATAGGAAGGTTATATTAAATGTCTGCAATAAGAATAATAAAAACTTGTATGGCCTATTTATTTAAATTTATTCCTTGACGAACCACCCCAAGGCACCAAGGACAACTTCCCATAATAAATTTGTAATTAAGATGGCATGAATATTTCAATCTGTCAAGATAACTTTAAATCTGTAGGAACTAATTATTAGAAAGATTAAAAAGCAGAGTAAGGCTTTGGCAGGGCCACTTAAATTCCAGGCTTGCCAGGGCAAGCAGGTATGTCTTCTAAAAATTCAAAGGGGGGGGGGGGCTGATCTCTCGCTTAAAGACACAATCAACAGACTTTGTTCAGCAAACTCAGATTGCTGTAATCAGTACAGACTGGCAAAATCTCGCATACCGGCTCCATCAGATGCCCCAAATGGTTTCCAAACTCATGAGTAGAACTAGCTATGGCCTCTGTTCGTGCATTTACTTTGCTTTTTCACAATGTGATTTCAATGCAGATTCAATTATTTGCCATTTTCAAACTTAAAAGGTTTGGAAGACCAAAGAGCATGCTGAAATGTATATTTCTCCCCAAAATATAATGCAAATACGCAATAAAAATGCCTACAAAATGCATCTACTTGGGAAATATCCTCCCAAGTCCCTTATATTTGGCAAGCCTGTAATTAGCAATAGGCAAGGAAGGAATCACTTATCAAATAGAGGGATTCCACGTGGATTATATGTAGAAATAGCATGAGTCAGATCTCAATGGAACAATGAAAAGCTGAGAGAATCCAAAACTCTAAAACGGATAGTTTTCTTTAACCCTACTCAGAAGCTATTATAAAGGCAAAGGTAAAGGTTCCCCTCGCACATATGTGCTAGTTGTTTCCAACTCTAGGGGGCAGTGCTCATCTCTGTTTCAAAGCTGAAGAAATCAAATCTTTATTACAGTCATAGAGCTGGATAGCTGTTATAAATATGTTAACAGAAGCAAAGTCAAAACACATGTTTGTAAACATATGGATTTAGAGAAATAAGTGTGAATATTAAGGCTCATCTTATCTGCTCATACATTGTTATGGTCAAAAGAGTTGAGTGCTTCAAGCCCAACTTGTCCTTTGAAGAAACAGAGACAGATTATAAATATAAACACATTCATAAATTAAAAATACCATCTATGGGGGACGGGGAGGACTGATAATTTAGGTGACGGTGTCAACGTAAGTTCAAACTTTAATGTAAGAAAATAAAGTAAAATCTTAAAGGTCATTTATCTTTCCCTTAAATACGTTTAGAACAAATTATGCTCTTTCTCCCCAAATAAATCATGATTTTGCAACAAGACCAGCTAGATTTTTTCAGTCACTTTTTAAAAAGATTGATACAAAATTGACATTCTCATTGCATGAGAAGGTGCTCTGGTGGTGCAGTGGTTAGAATGCAGTATTGCAGCCAACTCTGCCCGCAACTAGGAGTTCAATCCTGACTAGCTCAAGATTGATTCAGCCTTCCATCCTTCCGGAGGTGGGTGAAATGAAGATCCAGATTGTTGGGGGCAATATGCTGACATTTGTAAATCACCCAGAGAGTGCTATAAGGCACCATGGGGTAATATATAAATCTAAATGCTATAGCTATTGCTATGAAGGACTGGTTGATCTAAGTATAGAAACAATCTTTTTTTTTAATTTAAAAAATGTTCTGTTGCTCTCCCCAGAACAATAGCAAGACTCCAAAAATGTCTCCTATACAGTCTCCTCTGGCTTAAATTGGATTTTTCATTATTACTCTTTGTGGACCTGTGAAGCGTTCGCCATCTGGCCCACAAAGGTCATTATAAGCGGTGCCAGTAGCCTGGCTTGGAAAGTGGAGAAATACTGAATTCTGATAAGTAGCTAATCAAGAGATTTGAGCTTCAAACAATCCTACAACACTTTAAGATGCTCTCTCTATAATACTTTCCTATCAGGGTTATGGAGGCTTTATGAAAACATTATTGCTGTCTGAGCTGCAATTTTTCTGGAATCTTTTGCTATGGGGTGTGTGTGTGTTACCCTCCCCAAGACTACAACCCCATCTCCAAAAATAAGCCTTTGAAGAGGGTAGTATTGAAGGGGGGGGAACTGCTCCCCATTTTTCTCAGCAAAAAAATAATAATCTTTACTACGTCCTCACTACAACCTTTAAACCAGTGGTGGGTTCCTCCCGGTTCCTCCCGGTTCTGCCGAGCCGGTAGCCGTGAGGATATTGCATCACCGAACTGGTTCTCCCCCCCTGTATTATTCTTACCTTTTATTTGGCCCCACCCCCAATCTATTGCTGCCTCCTGAGTCCCAGCTGATGGCTAGAGGGGGAAAAAACTGTTTAAACTCTTGCCTCGGGGCTTCAAAGGGCTGCCCTATAGGTGATCAGTGTTAAAAGAAAACAAATGAGTAGACCGGTGCCTGCAAAAATACATGAGTAGATCAGTGCCTGCAAAAATAAATGGGTAGATCGGTACAGCTCTGCAAGCAGTTAAAGCCTGGCAGACCAGTACCTCTGCTAAATCCTAAATAATTGTCACATGACCATCAAGCCACGCCCACAAAATAAGCCACGCCCACAGAACCGGTAGTAAAATTTTTTAGAACCCATCCCTGCTTTAAACCTTCAAAATGCCAGCATTTTTCATCAAAGGGGTATATTTATGGTTAAGTCTATGAGAGAGAGAGAGAGAGAGAGAGAGAGAGAGAGAGAGAGAGAGAGAGAGAGAGAGTGAGTTGCTTATATGGGGATGATGGGTGCTGTTCTCTCGTCAGGCTGTGCCCCCTTTTGTAAAATCATCTTCCTCACCCACTCTCACATATACTATAAACATATTGTTTCCATCAGAACCAGTAGAAGCTATCATAACACTTAATGGCAATGTGTAGGAATGTACTTTGGCATGTGAGTATATGGGAGGGGGTTCATATGGGTAATCCTGCTAGACAAACTTAATCCAAATGGCTCCAGGTGTTTGTTTGTTTTTAACTGTTCATCCCTTCCACCAAAAATTACTTTTTCCCTGCCTTTGACACAATCTTGAAGAAAACAGAAGTGGCGACAGTCCTTAAGGAATTAAATATTGGAATGTTCTTGTATGAGTGAGAATGATATACAAAGGTCATATGAAATAATTCATTAATTTCTTCTTGGAGTTATAAAATCTGGGAATTCATCCGAAGTGATTTTAGAGAGACCAAATAACAGCCTCTCGTGTAATCAGAATTCTTGTATTTTTCTCTCCCTTCCCTCAAATAAAAACAACCAGGAGAAGCTTGTTTCTCCTACACTTCTCAGACCTGAACCCATCATTTCTAGTTGCCCTCAGAGAAAACAAAGATAGGATACATTTAATGTCACAGCACACACAAACACCATTTATCATCCCTGAGACTTTGTGGGATGGCTTGAAGCTACTGCTTGAGCTTCCAATGCTGCCCCTATGTTGTTCCTGGGCATTGTAATTAACTTAAAAATGGCTTATAATATTTCACCTCACACATGCCAGAAGATATGAAGATGTGGTGGGAAAATGGGAAAAACCTTCTAGGCCACAAGAAGATCTTATAAACTAAACACATTATCAGTGGTTGGCTATCAAAACTCTTTTTCTGAATCTCCTCTAGATACATGTTCCTCATTGGAAGATAATTGCATATTGCTTTCTATTGTAACTGAACTTAGTTACTTAGAATGAAATTTAGGAAACGGTAGCAAGAATAATAAAAAAAAGCTTTACTGAAACAAATCCAGGGGATCTTTCAATAATATTATTTCCTGCCTCATATAAAGGATAATTTCAGATGAAGTGGTTATGCGATATATATGATTTCTAAACATAGCAAAATAATTTAATCCAATCTCATATCACTGCAACGTGTGCAAAACAACTCTGAAATTATAAGAATTCTGCAAAATATTCTGTCACTTGAATACAGAAAGGAGTCTTTTAAGGGAACACTATTGCCCTAAGAATGAAGAAAAGTAAAGAATTACCCCAAAGAAATTCCAGTTTATTATTTTTCATGACAGGAGATGGAATGAGGCATGCACAGGTTGAAGTGGTTGGTTCTGACAATTTCCCCATCCATACTGACATAGCAGGGGTGGGTTCTAATTTTTTTTTACTACCGGTTCTGTGGGCGTGGCTTATTTTGTGGGCATGTCTTGATGGTCATGTGACAGTGGGTGTGGCTTAATGGTCATGTGACTGGGTAGGGGTGGCCAACTCAATGTCACTCACGTCAAGGGGTGCCTCGCCTAGCCCCTCCCCTCCCAGCCATTTCTTGTTACACCCAGCCTCAACGTATCTATAGTTCTGTAAAAATGTTGTTCACCTTTTTTCAACTTTCAGGCACTTTCATGGACCACTGAAAGGAGGAAATGGCTCACATGCTTTGCCCAAGAGTGTGATAGGCAACAGGCTTTTAAGGGGCTGCCAGAAAGAAGGGGGGGCAATGTACTTTCCAAAGCACCAGAAGGCAAAACAAGAAGCAATGGATGGAAACTGAACAAAGAGAGAAGCAACCTAAAACTAAGGAGAAACTTCCTGACAGTGTGACCCAATATAGATGCAGAAATATTTCAGTCATAATTTCACATATAAAGTAGCCATTCATATAATACAACCTGCATATTGTTCAAAACAGTCATTAGTATTATGGCTGATGTTTGACAGCAAGCCTAAAAGTCAAAGATTACAAGAGTGCTTCTTTCTCTATATGTATACAGAACATCACATACCAGGAATAGCATATTAAGATGGACTTATGCAGTGGTGGGTTTCAAATTTTTTTACTACTGGTTCTGTGGATGTGGCTTGGTGGGCGTGGCATGGCATGGCAGGTGTGACAGGGAAAGGATACTGCAAAATCCCCATTCCCTCCCCACTCCAGGGGAAGGTTACTTCAAAATCCCCATTCCATCCCCACCCCACTAACCTGCTCTGGGAAGGAATCAAACTCCCCCCCTCTTCATTTCCCCAAATAAAATATTGCTCATAAGAAAAGCAAGGAAAAATCAAGCTGCTAACAAGAAAGCTTTGTGATACCCATTCCATATTCCTGCCAGCTTCATAAAGGAAACTTTGTAAGAAGAAAACAGCTACCGGTGCTTAGAGATAATAGAAAGTGGAAGCCATAAATTCGGCTCCATTTACAAGCAGGCAGAAAACTCATTCAAGACAGGCTATTTCACAATGGAAATCGCCCAAACCTTTTTAGAAACACAAAGCCCATGTTGCACAAACCCCAAAACTTCAAAAACATAGAACCATATAAGAATCCCTCCTCTTATCCAGTTTGTTGTTCAACTGACCCAGAAACAAACTGCTGGATGTCACTTCGCTTCTGCAAACAAAAACCTCCTTCCAGCAGCTGTTTCTTGGTTTATCAATTTAAAGCAAGGGCGTCTTTTTCCCCCCCTTCTTCTTTGCCAAGTGATCTGGCTGAGAAGCGAGTCCTGATTTTTTTCTTCTAGCCAATCAGTTGAGAGGCTTCTTGGCTTCTCAATTTAAAGCGACGTTGTCTTGGTTTTTTTTTCCTTTTCTTTGTTAAGTGAGCCCTGATTTTTTCCTTCTAGCGGATCAGCTGGGAGTCGGGAGGCAGCAAATAGATGGGGGGGGGGGGCAGGCAGAGGTGGTATCTACTGGTTCTCCGAACTATTCAAAATTTCCACTACCAGTTCGCAAGAACCGGGGAGAACCGGTAGCAACCCACCACTGCGACATAGTCAAGCAAGTTTTACCTCAGCTGCAGATCACCTCACAAAATCTGGATGGTGATCCCCTTTATACAAAATAGAGTTTCCCCCCTCCCCATGGTTTCTAATTTATCGATTATTTAACGGAGGGGAGGTTGCTTATGTGGATATTGATTGGTTGAGTTGGTTATTGTTTTACAGTTTTTATGGCTTTTATATCTCTCTGTTTTAAAATCTCTGGAAGTCACTGGAGTTGAGAGCATATAAATGCCATAAACAAATGAATTGCATCCATGTTGCTGGCCAGCAGATGGCAACAGGCAACCATATTCTTTCAGAAGCTTGTTTCCAAATAATTTCTACCAAGGCAGATGAGAGAAACATATGCAGTGCACCCACAATTAGGAAACAAATCCATTATTTTTCAAAACACTATTCGTCAATACTGTCATTCTCTTGTTGGGATCTGAAGAGAGAAACAGTTTTCCACTGTTATTGTTCATGGTTTACGCTACAGCTCTCTCCTCTCAGGAAATGTTTAAGTGCAGTGGATAAACCATTTCCTGCTCCAGAGATGCATTCTTATCTATTTGATCTGCAGTATATACAATCCATGAGAAAATAGTAGCTGGTGTTGAAATAATGGCAATAATAACGACTCCACTTTAGCCAGCCTTAAACTGGAAGATTTTATTCTTCTCAAGCCCTGATGGGCACATTTATTCTACTATGCCAATATGTACCCATGGGACTATTCCTTATCAAGGTAAACATTAAGCAAAGGGCAGAAAAAGAGAAAGAAACAGCAAGTACTCCAAATTAAAGGCATAATAATACATTTACCCCCACAACTGAGCCCCAAAATTTCTGTTGCTAACATTCACATCCTCAATCAACATGCCCTGATTATCAGCACAAGCATTCCCTATATATTTTACCCATCAGTCCATTCCATGAGGGAGATGGGCGGTTCAAAAATGAGAAATAAATAATAAACAACCAAGAGGACATTCCACACTATTGCTTTACCATCTGCTCAATTTTGAACCGTTCACTAAGCATTTTCATGCATACTTTAATTCCATTTTCTGCAACTTATACTTCATTCACCAACCCAATACCATGTTCAGGCTAAACAGTCCATAATCCAAGCCTGTTTGCCTTAACATATGCTTTCCTTTAAAATCAATGTTTTCTTCCACTCATACATTTCTCAATGACCTGCTGAGCAGCAAAAATTGGTTTCTGTGCATCCCAGCTTGAGATAAAGCTACACTGCGCTACCCAAATTTTGTTCACTGTCAGCTCTCACCTCCCTTCAATCAGCAGGTCACCAAACAGTTTCCCATGCACACTTCATAAACGAATCCCTTGTAGTTTTTGCATTCAGCCCTTGTTACCCTTCCCCTTGTAAATGGGAACCATGTTCTTAAAAAAAATCAGACACAAATGCAGTATTCACGTTTATATTAAACAAATTGCAGAGCCACTCCATTAGCAAACCATCTTCATATGTGAACATTTCTTCAATTACACAGTCTGTACCTGCAACATTATTATTTTTCAACATTCCCACAGCTCTTAGAATTTTCCTTTCCAGTTGTCCTCTTCTGCAAATTACTACTATTATTCCCCTTTAAATCTTAACTGTTCCTTACTGTCTTTGAGTAGGGGTGGTCCTCGACTTTCATTTAGCGACCATTCGAAGTTACGATGGCACTGAAAAAAGTGACTTACAACCAGTCCTCGCGCTTACAACTGTTGTAGCATCCCCATAGTCACATGATCCAAATTTGAGCGCTTGGCACTGGCGTGCATTTAAGATGGTTGCAGCGTCCAAGGATCATATGATCACCATTGGAGACCTTCTCAGTTGGCTTCCAACAGGCAAAGTCAATGGGAAAACCAGATTTAATTAACAACTACAAGATTCACTTAACAATTGCACCGATTTGCTTGATAACCATTGTAAAAAGGTCATAAACCTGGACATGACATGCTTAACAACCAACTCGCTTAGCAACAGAAATTCTGTTCTCAATTGTGGTTATAGGTCAAGGACTATCTGTACATTCTTTGTAACTATTTGTTTCTCTCTATGCATATTACACAATGTCTTCCTTTCACTTTCCTATTCTGCAGCAATTATCATTAGCCTTTAGATCCCTTCTTTCTACTCCTTAGATAGGGGTGTCAAACTCGATTTCATTGAGGGCCACATCAGGGTTGTGTTTGACCTTGGGGGGCCGGGGTGGGCATGGCCAGGGTGGGCATGGCCAGCTCTATGTCACTTGTGTTGGGGCCGCCTGTGGCAGCCCAAGTGTACTGCTAGTGAAAATGGGCTCTCAAGCTCCGTTTTTGGCTGTGACGGCCTCCTGCAACCCTCTGCCAGTGAAAATGGAGCTTGGGAGGGCTGCGGGTGGCTCTCCCAAGCTCAGTTTTTGCTGGCAGAGGCACTGCAGGCTGGTCCTTAGCTGTTTCCAGGGCGGCCCTGCGGGTCAGATCTAAGCATCCTTCAGGCCAGATCTGGGCCCCGGGCCTTGAGTTTAACACCACTGACTTAGATGATGCCAAATGCATGAACTGATGGAGCAACATCACACTCTTTAGTGGTATTCTAGAATGATTCCTCTCTCTGCTGCACACATATATCTAGCCAATCCCCTATAGCAGGGGTACAGCAGGGGTCCCCAACCCCTGGTCTATGTACCAGTACCTGGCCACGGCATGCCAGAAACTGGTCTGCGCAAACAAACGATGCCCCATCCATGGGATACAGGCAGCACACAAAATCACATCCCTTCCGGTCCATGGAAAAACTTCTCTTCACGGAACCAGTCCCTGATACCCAAAAGGTTGGGGACACTGCTCTACAGCTAGAACATTTACTATTTTACTCCAGGATCTGCAATTCTTTGGGAGAGTTTCCCAATGAGAATGAGAGGTTTTCAATGAGAAAGTCCTTTTCTTCTCTGCTATTTCCATTCCCTATTGGCCCTTTCCCTCTAGTCCTTTCTTGAAAAAAGGCATGGGTAGGTAAATGCAGATTCTTTGCAGTTCCACTTATCACAATCTATACACTGAAAGAGAACAAGAGATCCAACAGGGTAGGACTCAATTCTTTATATTACAGATGATTTGCAATGCTGTCCCCTGGCAACATATCCTGTTTCCAATTATTAGTGTATTCTTTATATTATAAGTAGGTGAAGGTCCTTTAATCTCATCCCAGTATTGCTTGGAACTCAAGCAGCTGTCAGAATAGCACATTTTAAGGGGCAAATGGGGGCTGAGTGAATACTCAATAAAACTTTGAAGGAATGCCTCTTTTTGTACCTTTGCAGTCCTGCACTGGTTATCGGTATTCTTGCCCATATGTCCTTGAAGATGGATACATTTGAATGACCAGTTTTGCCTTCTTCAGCAAATCCCACCAGATGTGTATTCTATTACGTTTCCATCACCAATCTAACCCTTTGTAAAAAAAAAAAAATGCTCTCAGCATCTCAATTTTCTGTTTGTTTTACTAGCTTTAAGTGCTGTTCCAGTCATGTCTGACTCTGAGTCGCTTACAGATTTCCAGAAAAGATTACAAAGTTAACAACAATAACATGACTGTTTTAATCGGTTTAAGTTTTGTTGGACTGTAAACTGCCCAGAGTCTTGTGGCAATGAGATGGGCAGCAAATAAATGTAATAAACAAACAAATACAACTATATAATATATAACATCTCAAGGAATCCTAACACACTTATAGTCCAGAGGAGACCAAGAAGATACATTGAGTTAAGAATTTAATGTATTTATTTTTTTAAAAAAAGACACTGTCGGAGAAGGGAGGCAGAAGCTGAGAAGACACACAAGGAATTTGTCTCGGATGCAGAAGCTCTCAGCAAACATAATCTAGAAGTGGTAAGATCAGGTGGCCATTCAGCCCCCCCCCAAAACACATTTATTGTTCGTTTGGGGCTGTTGAACTGGACACAGGTTCTGTTAATCCACATTCCTTATTATTAGTCAAAGGCTGTGATAATCTAGGGTAGGGTTAGACAGCATTCTAGATATTTCCATAAGGGTAGAAAAATTGTCTCCAAAATACTTGAATTAGAAGGAAGTTTGGCGGAGGGTATGAATTGTAGGCAGCCTTGGACAATATATCCCATCCCCTTTGAATTTTGGTAATAAAAAGATGTTGGAAGAAATCTTCACCTGGGTTCAGTTCCAAGTGGGAGAAAGACACTGGAAACATGGAGGCTGATTGGAAAGATGGTTTTAATACTGAAGCAGAACCATCAAGCACATGGGTGATACTGGGTAGCTGACCACATGGATGAAAGAGAGAGAGATGTCAGACTCCTAGGTGGCTATGCAGGTGTAACTTTGTAGGCTGTCTTGAGTCCCAGGCTTGGTTGAATCTTGCTGGGTGATGCAATCTCCTCAGGTGCCATGCGGTGAGTTCTGTTGCTAGATGGGTAGAGGGCCAATGCTATTATATCCTGAGGATGAAGGTCTTTTGTTTTGTAGATAAGCTGGCCCAGTCTTTTGTCTTGTAGATAACCAAAATATCTGCTGGGGGCAGAGATCTGGAGCTGAGTTTCTGCCTTAAGATTTCTATTTCTCTTTTAGGGGAAATATTCTGCCTTTTTAATATTTCCTAAAATATTTCATTCTTCTAGGAGGGGAGTGGGAGCTAACTTTCTACGAAGGTTAAACCAATCTGAGTGTCTTAAATTAAACTTATGTTTCAAATACATAGAGCTTACTTCTACATAAACATTACTAGAATCTAACCAGAACTTTACTTGTGGGCATTGTGTGTGTGTGTTTGTAGGTAGGTGTGCGTGTGTGTGTGTGCGTGTGTGTGTGCGTGTGTGTGTGCGTGCGCGCACATGTATTTTTATATATACATCTATTTAGATCCATCCTATATGCTATGCAAACAAAAATATATTTTCTACTCTGCTTATTATGCCTTGGATACATCAACCTATGATTTCATAAATAAAAAAAATTATGTAGGTTAATGGAATTGAGTTATGCATTTAATAGACCTTACTGTAGCAGATTTGGGATATGGGAAAAACAAGAAATAGGTAGAAAAAGCATATCATCCTTAGAAGAGTGGGGGGAGGCAAAACATTATGAAATAATTGTCTTATCATATTTGAAGGGCTTTTATGTAGAAGATGGAGCAGAATTCTAATTCTCTCTAGTTATTCCAGTTGTTTCAACAGCAGCTGAATGGCCATCTATCTTGGAGTATGCTAGAAATATAGATCTTCAAAGTCTCTTCCAACCCTTCCATATTATAATTCTATGAGTGATAGCAGGGAAGGGGCAAGTATCCATACACAGATTTTACAAATTTAAATGAGGTGCTATATGTATGCAACCAAATGTCCACTAATCACATTTATGGAGTCAATCAGCCAGAGATCCCTGCATATACATGGTTAAAGTTCAAACAAATTCTATGTTATAGGATACTCTGGAAATACAATACATCTGATATTTCTTAAAATGGTGTAATTTCTTTCTAGATTCTGAGCTACAACTTCTAGCAGTAATTAATGCTGAGTGTCTGACATTTGATAGTTATGGTTAAGATGTCCTACTATAAGAGTTATTTGGAAATTCACAGATTTGCCCAGAAACGTATATATGAAAGATTTGTTAAATCAATTCCGCTCATGTAATTGGAGGGAAAAAAATATCTGTCTTCTGTCTTGAATTACATGGAGTATCCCAAGAACTGCTTATTTCTAAAACGTTTTGAACCTCAAATCCTTGGACCCTTGGTCAACAAATCCAGCTGTTCACAGCTGTTCTTTCAATCTCATTTGCTTCATTGTTTTCTGAAAACAATGAGGCAATCAAAAAGCAAAATAGACTTATGCAGACAAAATAATTGTTTTTTTAAAAGAGGAGAAAGAGTCCCAAGTGCCAAGCTTTTAAACATTCTCGCTGAAATCAAAATCAATGGAAAATAAATCAAGCCTGGACGCAAACAGGAAATTGAAAAATTACATCAATGAAAAAGGCAGAAATACAGACGTCATTTGGCTGTAGCTACTGCAGGGTAAAGATTTTATCATGCTTTAGAAAGAATTAAAATAATTAGGTTTCAGTTTGCAAACTGCAGGATTTTTGTATAAGCTGGTTTTAGCAGTTATAAAAAACAGACAACCTCAAAAGACTTTATTTTTAATAATTTTGAAAGTTACTTTCCTAAGTGCAAAATACTTTTTATCTTTTTGCAAAAATTCTACAGAGCAAATCAGGCAATGTCCCCTTTATATTTCATGGTGATATTATAGTAGGTTACATTTTTGTTAATTTTTGTGTGTGCTAAATATGCTTTTGTGAACACATTGGCTTCAACTGGATCCATTGTAAAGAGATTTAGAATTTATTATAATTTAACAAATTATACACTTTAGATGCATCCCCCTTTTGCTAATAAAAATGTCATAATACTGAAATAGGTTTATTTACTCTCAAAGTTTATATAATCGTTGACAGAATTACTGTTTACATGCTGATGGTTGTAAATTTTTGTGCCTCATTTCTTTTTTTAGAAAAAAAAAAGAGCAGCTTTATTTGATCAAAGCTTTATTTTGCATACAAGAACTAATGTATAATCTCCTGGGTTTTAAGCTGCAACCCTTTCTTTTACATTACAGAAATGTAGAACAATGTAATAAGATACCGGTATATGTCCTGTTGAAGTGATGCCAATGCTTCTCTCCACCGACCATTATATTTTATTTTTAAGGGTGATTTCTGCAATTTATGTGTTTGAATCTTAACCCTTTGCCATATCTGCCTGAATATCTACTCTTCATATCTACTGTTGGAACATGGCAGTGCTCCACTCTAAACCACCAATTCTTCATATCATATATTCAAGTATGGCATTTTCAATCTCAACGGTCACATTTAATGGTAACAGCAAATGGTGCATTGTGGGTCCCATACATATACATTTATGTGCAAACACTCAGCAAAGTCTCTCTGCTTCCTATTTTCTTTAATCCACCTCATTGACCAATGGTCTAGCCCAGGGCTGTCAAACTCCTGGCCCTTGGGCTGGATGTATCACACACTGGCCACGCCCATGTCTGGTTTAGCAAAGGGGGGGGAGGAAGTCCCTATACGTCATGTGACACAACCATGATGACGTGAGTTTGACACCCCTGGTCTAGCCATTGCTGATTTTCCTAGAATGCCCTGGTTCTATAAGGCTTAGTGACCACACAGCAATCTTACTGAATATGCTGAAGACTCATATGCTATAGTTTCAGTGCTAATATATAGCTGATGGAGTTACCAGATCTGGGATGCAAAATTTGGGTGACCGCTAGATGGCAACAAACATTTTCTGCCTTTTTTTGTTGCCATCTAGTGGACATTTGCAGCAGAACTAGTAGTGTTACTATTAGCAACCTTTGCATAAGGAAGCTTATTTGATCCTACTACTTTGCCTGCTCTTCTGACAGGCCTGGGGCTGTTGATCTTGTTATAGTGATCTTGCGAGACCCGGCCACAAATTGGAGTATATGTGTTTTAATGTTTTAATGTTTTAATGTTTTAATGTTTTAATGTTTTAATGCTTTAATGCTTTAATGCTTTAATGCTTTAATGCTTTAATGTTTTAATGTGTTTTAATGTCTTCTTTTAACTTTTGTATAGGATATTGTTGCATTGTTTTATTCTCTGTTGTAAGCTGCCCAGAGTCCCTTGGGAGTGGGGCGGCATAGAAATGCAAATAAATAAATAAATAAATA
The DNA here is from genome assembly GCA_012654045.1 of Ptyas mucosa. NCBI lineage: Eukaryota > Metazoa > Chordata > Lepidosauria > Squamata > Colubridae > Ptyas > Ptyas mucosa. The sequence continues at coordinate 2,588,183 of WNWU01000020.1, forward strand.
AATAAATAAATAAATAAATGAGTGAGTGAGTGAGTGAGTGAGTGAGTGAGTGAGTGAGTGAATGTTTCTACTCCGAGAAGACATGATAACCATAAATGAATGAATGAATGAATGAATGTTTCTACTCTGAGAAGACATGATAACCATAAATAAATGAATGAATGAATGAATGAATGAATGAATGAATGTTTCTACTCTGAGAAGACATGATAACCAGGGACTTTCAAAAGGATCTTTCAAATGTTCTCTCTAATACTTCTACTTCTATTATTAATGGATTTGTATGAGAGTTGAATTATATGAGCCCACCCCTCAAAGCAGGTTATTAAGGCAGAAAAAAATATTCCACTGATTGCAGACGGTGCAGGACATGGAAAAATTATCAGAAGAAAGACTTCTAAGAAGGGCCATTAAGAAATACGGCTCAAAATTAGCATCATCTCAGGTGTGTTGTAGTATGTTAATTCTTATATATAAGAATTAAATGTGCTTTCAAATATACACAGACAGAAGACAGATCAATCAGTAAATATACAGATCAATCAATCATATCCCTCCAGCCATTGACCCCTGAATTTAAAAGAGCAAAAACAGAATGAGGCAAATAAACAATATACTAACAACTAGCAAAAGAAACCTCACAGAATAACATTCACTCTTCTATTACCATGTTTATGGCCTTTTAGCTAAGATCAAGCATAGTATAGGTCAGCTTTAAAAACAAAAGGTCAGATGTATTCTGATGCATGGGTTTTCAGCATTTTGTCAGGCCAATTAGGAGACAGGGATGGGACTGTTTTTTCTGGGTAGATGGCCAGGATGGCCAGGGTACCTCCCAATCTCAGATCCCTTACCCAGTTACAAGGATGTTGTAATGTAATGCTCTGCTTTTTTGAAATAACTCTCAAATGACTCATAAACCATGCATCCAGACAGTGATTTGCTTACACAACATCAGCCGAAGCTACGCTTGCATAACTGACGCTTCAATTGCTGTTGTACAACCAGCTTGCATCGTGCAGCAGCTGTGGATGAATCCAGTAATGGAAAGAGCACAGAAGAATGTATGTGCTTCCAGATGCCACTTTTCTTTGTCATCTTTCATGTACAAGATACTGACAGTTTCCACTTTTGGCTGCCAGGTCTCGTATCTCTGGTAGCACCAGGAACCACCTACTGAAGATTTAAATTGCTGGGATCTCCAAAACCTGTGTGAAAATTGCAGTTTGCCTTGTAGAGAAGGCCATACCCATTGAGACTGATTTAAGATAAATTTAAAAAACAGCCATTGATTCCTGGTGAAAAGTTGAATGATAAACATAACATTAAAACTTGCTCAAACAATGAAAGAATGAATTATATCAGTTGGTGAAGAAAAATGCTCCTAGGGGGTTTCTTGTTTTTACCGTTTTTGGAGGACATCAAACTTTTCAACTAACCTTCCCTCATGAAACAGGCCAAGTAAAAGCCACTGGGGTTATATTTTTTTGTTAAGACATCTGTTCTTTATTATCTTAAAAGGAAAAAAAAAACCAAACCCACGAACCACTCTTTGCAGTCCAATGTAAGACTGTTTTTTGTTTCCTCACAGAATACTTTTCTGGATGTCCTGATATAATTGAGAACATGTTTTCAGCAAAGAGCATTTAAATGGCTTAGAAAAACAGTCTAATGGGTTTTGCTCAGTGTTTCATCTTCATGTTATACATTTTGCACATTATTTAAACTTTCCACATTGGAATGGGTGTGTTGGGGGAGGGGAAGGGAGGAAGGGTGTGTGTGAGAATTTTTGTTTAAAGCAAACAAATAAAAAAAAAATCCACCCATTTTTCTTAGCATGTATGCCTGGAACGCTGTTCAACTTCCTTCCTCCTTCTCCTCTCTTTCAAACCCCATCTCTTTTTTCAAGAAATACATGGCTTAACCTGCAGATGTTAGCACACATGGACCTACAGGGTCTCCCACATTTTACACATTGTAAACTGGCTCTACTATTTGACAGAGGAAAGAACTGTCATTGGGGAAGCGGACACCGAGCATGCTGGAAAGAACTATACAGAATCAGGCTCTTTTTCTTACTTAACCACCAGGCCTTTGAAGTAGGCCCAGTCTGGAAGCAGATAACAGAATGTTGAAACCTTAATGGCCTTTCTTTCTGCCTCCTCTTATACCAAAGAGTATCAAGGTGGGATAACCTTGAGTTTCTTTGTCATGCTTTTCTTTCTCTCAGGACTGAACAGAAGTTTGCTTAATTACTCTGGCATTCCTTCTTCAGGGATTATGTTTGGAAGAATTAGCGGTAAAAGGAAACCAGGTCGTCAAACAAAATGGTGGCCGGACACCAACAAAGCAAACACCAGCCAGAGCGCAGAACAACTCAAAGAAATAGTGCAAGATCGGAAGGTGTGGAGAGACCTGACCAGGGGTGGGATTCAGCCGGTTATGCCCAGTTCAGGTGTAGCAGTAGCTCTGACGATCAGCTGAGAGTGAACCAGTTCGCTCTGACAATCAGATGGGCCCGCCTGCCCCTGCGCTATAACCTACCTATATTTCTTCTGTTTTAAGCCCAGCTGATAGGCGCCGCAGAGCAGATTGCCATGCCTCAGCTGTTTTACTCACTCTGCATTCAGTAGAAGGTAATTTTTGATCGTAATGTGCATGCATGGAAGTGCGAGTCTGCGTGCGTGCAGTGAACTGGTTGTTACAACCGGTTCACAATCCCACCACTGGACCTGACTCATAGAATCACCAAGAGTCAGACACAAGTGAATGGATAACATCTTCATCGTCATCCTTCTTCAGGTGGTGTCCATATTTCTTACCCTTCATAATTCAAGTCCATCTTTCTGTGCACAAAGGAAACGCTGGCAAGATGGTTTAGGAGCCAATTACAGGTAGTCTTCAACTTATGACACCCGTGGACCCCAAAATTTCTATTGCGACTTGAAACAGTTATTAAGAGAGTTTTGCTCCATTTTACAACCTTTCTTACCACAGTTGTTAAGTGAATCCCTGCAGTTGTTAAGCTAATAACACAGTTGTTAATTGAACCTTGACTTTGCTTGTCAAAAGGTTGCAAAATTGCAACCGTCATAAATACATGCCAGTTGCCAAGTGTCCAAATTTTAATCACGTGACCACAGAGAGGCTGCAAATGTCATAAGTATGAAAAACGGTCATGAGTCGCTTTTTTTGAAGTTGCCATTGTAACAGTCACTAAATGAATGGTTGTAAGTTGCAGACTACTTTTATACATTCATTCATTCATTCCCCCATCTCACTGTGTGCAAGCTCTCCAAGGTCATCAGACATGTCTTGTCACATACAATCAGAAGGACCTAGAAAGTCCTTCCTTCCTTCCTGCTGCCTGGCAACCAGTGCTGGCGACTGTCTGCTGAGAAGCATGAAGCCCTCTTCATTTCGAGTTTCACATTCTCTTAATAATGATGATAGATTGTGAGGATGGGATTTGTGTGGGAGTTCAGATGAAATTGGAATAAATGGGTATGGATTTCTCTTGTACTTTCCTGTAATTTCTAGGATTTCAGGCAGGGGTGAAATCCAGCAGGTTCTGACAGGTTCTGGAGAACCAGTAGCGGAAATTTTGGGTAGTTCAGCAAATACTACCTCTGGCTGGTCCCAGAGTGGGGTGGGAATGGGGATTTTGCAGTATCCTTCCCCTGAGTGGGGTGGAAATGGAGATTTTGCAGTATCCTTCCCCTGCCACGCCCAAGCCACATCCCACCATGCCACACCATGCCCACCAAGCCACGCCCACAGAACCAGTAGTAAAAAAAAATTGAATTTTACCACTGATTTCAGGATAGTTCTTCCAAAAGTTTTCTCCTGAATCTAGAATTCAGAATACAGCCCACTTCATATTCTTCTCTCCCAACCACCAGCACAGGGGTGTGAAGAAAGAAAAAGAAGATTTTTTATAGCACAAGGGTTGTGGGAGCTCCTCATGACAAAAAAGACCCAGAAGGAATATTGAATGAATCTTCACTTGAAGCAGGCAAATTTTTTATTTTTATTTTTATTTTTTTTTATTTATTTATTTATTTATTTATTTATTTGATTTATATGCCGCCCTTCTCCGGAGACTCAGGGCGGCTTACAATGCATTAAGCAATAGCCTTCATACTTTTGTATATATTTATACAAAGTCAGCTTATTGCCCCCACAATCTGGGTCCTCATTTTATCTACCTTAGAAAGGATGGAAGGCTGAGTCAGCCTTGAGCCTGGTGAGATTCGAACTTACAGTAATTGCAGACAGCTGATGTCAATAACAGTTAATAACACTGCTTTTAGTCTGCTGAGCCACCAGGCCCTTGAAGTCAAAAGGCCACTGTACTAATTTGTTGGGAGGGAATGGGGGGGGGGAATAAATGTTCAGAGCAACTTTTTAGGTAGGCATGTGGAAGGTTAAATTTTAGTTAAAAAGCTAGGGCAAATTCCCCACCACATTCTTGATGGCCTGTTGCATTTGTGCATTCTGTAGGGTAAGACACAGGGCTCATAGCTATAGGTTGGAGAGATGCCTATGGAGGAACGTACTTATATACACATTTGTCCAGGGGTAACACCTCGGATTGACTGTCCTGCTGATAGGAAAGACAGTACCTCAAGTACCATCCTAATGTTCTGTTCACTCTCTCCATTTTTCCATTAGAAATACCGGAGGATCTGAGGATGACGAATGAATCTGAAAGTCCAATAATTGGAAAAAGGCCTCCCAAAACGTGGATATAAATTGAGATCTGTGATAGGAGATAACATAAGAGACTAAGGCCTTGTACCTAGTGATGTGATCTAGAAAAAGGTATAGTTTCCTGAGCTGATAGAAGTCCTTTGCAAAGAATAAAATGACCTATCTTGGCAGACAACTTCAATACCTTAAAAATGGTTATGAAACCCACAAAAGAAGTGATTTTGCCTTCTATGGTTTTTTCCTCCCTTGGCATTCCAATCTAGTCCTGCGAGTTCCTGGTGGTCTCCTTCCCAAGGACTAGCATCTACATGCAGTGGTGAAATTCAAGGAATTTAACAACCAGTTCTCTCTCCTAATGATTTCTTCCAACAACCAGTTTGTCAAACTGCTCAGAAAATTAACAACCGGTTCTCCTGAAGTGGTGCGAACTGGCTCAATCCCACCACTGTCTACATGGTACCTTTCTTTTATTTAATGATTTAAATATTAAATCAATCTTTATTCTTTTAGCTATAGGAATAGTAAGGAAGAGAGGAGAATGAATTTTCCCACAGTAGGGATTGTTATTTGCCATAATTCAAACTCTATCGCAGCAGCTGAAATCTGTCAGACAGAAAGCTGCGACCTGACTAATGCATGCACGCTCATCTCAACATTTACAATATGCATCTGTACTTTAGTCATCAGAAAGAGAGCTCAAAATGAAATCTGAGCAATGCTTGGGAACAACCCTGCTTTTTGAAAGAGGCATTTGCAAAAGTCAGAAAGAAAAAGAAAATTAAGATACTGTTATCAGGAACAGTTAGCCAAAAAAGAAAAAGAAATAGGAACTATCACCAAGAAAGAAGGAGATCCTTTTACTTATTATTCCTTATTATACCCTTCCTTTCTCTTAATTTGTTTTATCCTTTGTCAAATAAATGTGTGAGCTGGGCAACCATATAAATTTGTTTAATAAATAAATACATGCACAATGACTGTTTTTAGCAGAGAACTAAACAAATTATATCCAATTACAGTATACTTCTTCATTTGGTCTCAATTGGGGTTTTTTTTTTAAGCCACATCTTCTAATTGAACATCCATATTACACAGTTTCTTTCTGCTCCTTTGTGGATGGAAAGGACAAGGGTTCCTCTCTCTGTGCCCAGAGTGATTTTGGCACAATTGCTTCTGAGCAGAGAGCCTGAATTTTTAAAGAGAATTGTTTCATGGTCCAGTAGACAAAACCAAGTTTGACTCAAAACAAACTGCTTTCTCTAGTTTAAAAAAAGAAAAGAAAAAGCAAGCATATTTCTGGGGTTTGGCACAGTTGCTAAGCAAAATTGATACCGTGCTTAGATGTTCACCCAGAGTGACCCACATGATTTTTAAGTCTCTAAAGAAGAAATTAAACTTTAGTTGACTCCTGTTTAAGATTCTAAACAAGAAATTAAACTTTACTTGACTCTTTCCTTTTCAATGATATTTTTTTGACTTTCTTCCTTTCACTGTGCACAGGAAACCCTGAGGCCATTTAGCAATACCATCTTAGGTATCTTCTCCTATAGGACCTTTTGAAGGGTGGGTTTCAAATGTGAGAAAATTTAGAGGGTCTGCCCTATGACTTTACCTCCAATGCAGAGGTGGGTTTCAGCAGGTTCTGACCAGTTCTGCAGAACTGGTAGCAGAAATTTTGAATAGTTCGGAGAACTGGTAAATACCATCTCTGACTGGCCTCACCCCATCTATTCTCTGCCTCCCAAGTCCCAGCTGATCGGGAGGAAATGGAGATTTTGCAGTAACCTTCCCCTGGATTGGGGAGGGAATGGTGATTTTACAGTATCCTTCCCCTGCCATGCCCACCAAGCTATGCCCACCAAGCCATGCCTACAGAACCGGTAGTAAAAAAATTTGAAACCCACCACTGCTCCAATGCTATACTGACCCTGAGAGTTGAACTAGGAACCCACCTGGCCTGCAAGCTTCAAGATGTCAATACGGTGGCTTCAGTCTATATTTTTGCAAAAGCTGCTAACTAAAATCCAGACTAATTAGGCCAGATATTTCATATTCTTAACACTGAAGGGTTTTAAAACTTCATGTTTTTAAAAAGCTTCTATTGGAGATGATACGGAGCACTAATTTTGGTCTGGATTTCTGAAGCCCAGACAGAGATGCACATGAACAAGGTTTTTTTTTTTCTTTTGCAAAATAAAAGAAATGTGTTATTGGCAGAGAATTTCAGGCAGAGAACTTTTAAGATACATACGCATGTTCTGTATTTGAAATGCTTGGCCTGCAAGTGATTAAAAAAAAACACACAAGGGGAAAAAAATTAAGGGAAATGAGATAATTTATTTTTAAGGTGGCCAACTATGTATAATTATGGTAAAACTGATTAATTCCCTCTGAAAGGTTCAAGAGAATTTCACTTGGAGGCAGCTGGGTACAGAGAGGTGGAGTGATTGCTTCCTCCTAATAATGAGGTCACCATTTGGCTGCAGAATACCATGTTTTCTTGATTGCTTTCCAGGAGAAAACATTGAAACTCTTTGGGAAATGAACCTTCAGAATGAAAAGGGGAGAAGAAGAGGCATTGCTAAACCAAATTAGGCCTTTGCTTCATTTCCACCCCAGTAAAAAGGATGAGAATCTTCTTACTGTTCTGAGGATGAAGCACAGAAGGAGAAGTCATTCCACATGTGTTAGATCGTGGGAGGCAATGAAGAGGCAGGAGGACAGACAGTAACTTCAGCTCTTTATTTAAGTAAGTGACTTCTGCAAAGGCTTAGCCAGCAGCACTCCCTTTTAAAAGGAGGAGTCCCACCGATTCAGCCACTGACAATGCTTTACATTTCCCTCCGTTTGAATCCACCAATCAGTGGTGGGTCCCGTTTGAATTCACCAATCAGTGGTGGGCATGCAAATGTCCAGCTAAACCCGGACCTGAGTGAAGCCTACATCCTTGGCGTCACTTGCTATTTACATATGTAACAACATGGACCAAAAATGATTCACCCAAACTAAAGTTCTATATTATTTATTCCCAATCTACCCTCTAGATTGGGGATCCCCAATGTTGAAAGAAATGTCCATCTGGGTTTTTTTTTTGTTTTTTTTTAAATTTGATTTATATGCCGCCCTTCTCCTGAGACTCAGGGCGGCTTACAATGCATTAAGCAATAGCCTTCATACTTTTGTATATTTATACAAAGTCAGCTTATTGCCCCCACAAACTGAGTCCTCATTTAACCTACCTTAGAAAGGATGGAAGGCTGAGGCAACCTTGAGCCTGGTGAGATTCGAACTTACAGTAATTGCAGACAGCTGGTGTTGATCACTATGCTTTTAGTCTGCTGAGCTAAACCAGGCTCCTATGAGGGTTCAGTTCCAAGTGGGGAGAAAGGCACTGAAAACATGGTGGCTGTTTGGAAAGATGGTTTTTAATGGTGGACAGGACCGCATGGTTTGAGATCTTGGGCAAAAAGGCACATGGATTGGAGAGAGGGATATATTTATATACTCTCTTGGGCCCTGCCTTAGAGTTTCCTGTTCCTGTACAAGAAATGTATCCCATTGGCTATCAGACTCCCAGGGGGAAGGGGTCTTAGCTAACTTTGTAGGTTGTCTGTGTCCCAGGCTTGATTGAGCCTTACTGGGTGATGTAATCTTCCCAGGTGCCATGTAGTGAGATGGGTAGAGGGTTAATCCTATCATGTCCTTTAATCCCATCACCCTGGAGCTGAAGGGGGGGTGGGGGCAGGGAGCTGCAGAAAGCTGCTTTGTCTTTTAAAACATTTCTCCTTTTCTCATCCAGGGAAATATAAAATTCTGCCTCTAATATTTCCTAGAATATTTCATTCTTCCAGAAGGGGGGTGGGTGCTAACTTCCTACACCAATCTTTTGGTCATATACTTTATTAGTAACGAACATTCTAAATATGCTCCCCATATGTGCATGTTTATTTACAGTATAAATCATGTGTATCATTCCATTATACACGTTATAAAATATATATAAAATATCTTGAAATTTTAAATTGTTTTGATATTTATATTTTCTATTGCATTGTAAGTCATTTTGGATAGCAAGATGCATGGCATATTAATTAAAAAAACCCACCTCTCCAACGGAAATTAAAAAAAGGATAGGCTAAAGGATGAGATAGCGTCAGGCACAAGCAACCAAATACACATGTGTAGAGTTCAAGCTAACTATTTTATAGTATTCTGCTTATAATACAGGAATCTTTCCAGACTGCCAGTTCTCCCCTAGGAATAGATAAAGCTCTATGGAGCATAAAGGTGTGTGTTCTTTTGCAGGCTGTGTAGGATTCAAGATCAATTCCTCACTTGAGATCTTCTCGCTGTCTGGCTGGGTTTCTTAACAGGTAAGTTAGATAAGTAAGTAGGTAGGAGAGATGATAGATAGATAGATAGATAGATAGACAGACAGACAGACAGACAGACAGACAGACAGACACTGTACAGTAGATAAGTAGATAGCTAGACAGACAGACAGACAGACAGACATATTCTAATATTTTTCCTATATTCAATAGGATAGTCTCATGCTCCTCCTGGGGTATGTGCACTTCTCCTTGGAAATGGCTTCTCTAGATGGCCATGCAGGCTGGGAAATCCTGGGATCTGGATTTCTGGAGAGCACCTAGGTGGAAATGGTAGCAAATCTACCCAAAGTATGCCATGATTAGGGTGTGTGTGTCCAGATTTGAGGGGAGCAAGGCTGGCCTTCCCCAATCATGACATACTTTGAAACTAAAAATAAAGACAGTCATGTCTTTGTCATTTTCTCCTCAAACTTCTTTTTCCTCCTTCCCTCCAAACCCACTCACAGTACAGTCCTTAAGCACAAAATTTCAGAAAAGCTTCGGCTTTATCAAGCGTGGGGATATGGAGTTCAGGAATCCAGGAAGGTTGAATATTTCCAAACACCCCAAGATGCCTCATTAATTTTAACACGTGTCCTTGATATAATTTTGTTGCTTATGGCTTCCAGATAAAGATATTTTGGCTGCATAGAGATCTCCATCAGACCCTAAAAATAAATGGAGGAAAAAGGGAGAGCAGGAAGGCTATGGGCAAGATTACAAGAGGGCAGGACAGAGAGTGATTTGGGCAAAAGCAAATAGTACGAAAAGTAATAGCACGAAACTGAAATAGTATCAATTTTATAGAGGCTTCCCAGCATCTCTACTCTTACTTGTTTTATCCCCCTGATTTTTGCATGTTTGCTCCCGGCAGGTGACACTAAAAAGGAGGATCACTAGCCGCTCCAGAGCAGAGGGGGAAATGAAATAGAGAGTGGGGTTACTGATTCATTCATCAAAGAAGAGAACAGAACACAACACCAGACACAATGGAGCCAGTGAGGTTGACAATCAGATTTATGCCTGGAGTGTTTCTTCCAGTCAGAGAGAGCATGGCCAGTCTTTTCTGCAAGCAATGTGGAAGCGGCCTTAATAAATATTACCATTCATTATTTAGGGCAGTCATCCCTGAGTCGGATTTGAATGCAGAATCGGGTGGCAACATAGTGGCATATTATATCCTGGTGCTGTCCACTTTGCATAAAGCAAAAGCACATCCCATCAGTGGTAAAATCCAAATTTGTTTATTACCAGTTCTGTGGGCATGGCTTGGTGAGCGTGGTGTGGTGTGGCTTGGTGGGCGTGGCTTGGTGGGTGTGGCAGGGGAAGACTACTGCAAAATCTCCATTCCCACCCCACACCAGGAGAAGGATACTACAAAATCCCCATTCCCTCCCCACTCGTGGGGGAAGGATATTGCAAAATCTCCATTCCCATCCCACTCAGGGGCCAGCCAGAGCTGGTATTTGCTGGGTCTCCAAATTACTCAAAATTTCTGCTACCGGTTCTCCAGAACTTGTCAGAACCTGCTGGATTTCACCCCTGCATCCCATGTACTTGTAGGCCTTATGGAAAATAGAGCCAGGGGTAAAAATGGACATGGAAGTTAAAGGAACAAGAGTGAAAGAAGAATCGTACGAAGATAGATTAATTCCCCAAACAGAAGGAATGGAAAGAGGACGAAAGGAAAGAGCATGTGGAAGCCACTTGAAACAGATTGGAAAGAATTATGTTATAGAATGCCATAGATATGTGTGGAGTTATGCTAATGGGAAGTTATCCATGGAATGTTTGTTGTTTGATGGAAGGATAAAGGGAGAGTGACTGTGGAAGAGGAAAAAAATGTATACTATAGAATCAGAAGTGGGTTCTACTTACCTTTACTACCGGTTCGCAACGGGATCGCTCACACCTGTGAATGAACACATGCGCAGAAGCTTCTGCGCATGCGCAGATCACTGATGATGACGTCTGGGGCGGTGGGCTGGGCCTCCTGCCGGTTTTACTACCGGTTCTTGTGAACCGGTCCGAACCGGGGGCAACCCACCATTGTATAGAATGCTGAAAAAATGAGAAATGAGAAAGAAGTAATGTCTTGTCTATATTTTTTTTAAAAAAATTTTATTTAGATTTATATGCCGCCCTTCTCCGGAGACTCAGGGCGGCTTACAATGCGTTAAGCAATAGCCTTCATACTTTTGTATATTTATACAAAGTCAGCTTATTGCCTCCACAAACCAGGTCCTCATTTTACCCACCTTAGAAAGGATGGAAGGCTGAGTCAACCTTGAGCCTTGGTGAGATTCGAACCTGCAATAATTGCAGGCAGCTGATGTTAATAACAGGGCTTTAGACCACTGTACTATCCAAGGCTCTTTTTTTTTTTTGATTGATTGATAGGAAAAAATAGTTTCAAAGATGTAGTCAAAGAGACCAAGGAATAGTTGAGCATAGAAGAAGCAGAGAAAAAGCAGAATGATTTTGATGATTTTTTAAAAAAAAAAAGTTTTGAAAGTGTCTAAAGAGGGCAAAGAAAGAGAAACCAAATGAACAGAATTAAAAGTAAGATGAAGACACTATTTAGGATGAGTTGAAATATGGGAATGCTGAAAGGAGTATTTGAGAAAGTTGTAAGTGGATTGAGAAGACTAGAAAGACTAAGAAGGTTATGACTGAGTTGTGAGAAGTCTAGGCAATAGATGAAGCTGTGTATTAACTGGACAAGGGGAGGAAAGGAGGGGAGGGGAGGAGAGGAGTGAGGTTTCCAAGAATAGAAAGATGTAAATTTTATCTTTATATTTATTCATGCATGTTTGTGGACTGTACCAATTCATTGATACAGTACTTTTAAGCAAATTGCAGCTCACGGGCAAACGGGGACTATTCACATATATGGAGAATGTTTTAAAGAGCAGATGTTTCATGATTTGGGAGAAATGAAAGACCCTTTGAAGAAAAATACTTAACTATTGGTATATCTGTGTTGACATATACTACTTCCCTTTAAGCAATTACACAGATGACTTTGTGCTATGTGCACATGTGAACTGATATGCTTGAGTTAAAACTAGTCTGTGCAATAGTTGCAAATAAACAAAGTGTGGAAACCTACCCATGTTTTGAAGAAAATGCTAAATTTTGCAAAGTTCTTTCTACGAGTGTCCCAATACTAATGGACCACCCAGACACAAAGCATGAAATTACCTCCCCCCCAAATCTCTTTTTATTTTCTAACCTGGCCTTTGGGCAGCTGCTGCTGCTTTCAAACCTCTCATGTTTTCCCAGCTGCTTAGTGTGCCTGAAAAGAGGTCGCTAAAAGCCAAAGATGGATTTAAGAAACCAAACAAACTTTTCAAAATCTGAATACGCGCAATGAGAGCTCTTGCTGTTAGCAGCCTGAGGAGAAAACTATCTTAGGAAGGAAAAAAAGCATTTCCCAAGATTTTCATTCTTTAAATGGGTATGGAGAACAGAAAAAAAAGCAACGTGTTCCACAAGTTTTTTTTTTTAAGATTTCTCTTTCTCCTATTCTAACTGGACTCTTTCTTTTGTGTACACTGAGAGCGTATGCACCAAGACAAATTCTTTGTGTGTCCAATCACACTTGGCCAATAAAAGAATTCTATTCTATTCTGTTCTGTTCTGTTCTGCTCTGCTCTGCTCTGCTCTGCTCTGCTCTGCTCTGCTCTGCTCTGCTCTGTTCTGTTCAGTTCTGTTCTGTTCTGTTCTATTCTATCTCACTACTATAGTTTTGAACAAACCCTGAACAACGTATAGAGATGTTTCTCCTTCGAGGTTCCTTTTTACCCAACCTACTCATCCAAGTTTATTCTTTTGAAGTCTAGTGTGACGGTGTTGAACTTCCTCAGAAACTTTCCATTTGCGATAGATAGAGATACGATAGCTCTGCACTTATGCTTTTAGCAGTTCAAAACAACATTCACACCATGCTAAGTAAGGTTTGCGGGGCGCTAAAGATTCAGCTTCGAAAGCAGCCTTTGCAGCTTGAACCTTTCATTCTAGGACCAAGAAGTGTAAGTCACAGGGAGAGCAAAACAGGCAATCAGAAATCATGGACATCTATTTTTGGTACTTGCCAGACTTTCAGTCTCACCTCAATTTAAATCTTCTGATTTTAAAAATGATAAATAGTGGAATAAATAGCATTTCAGAGAGAGAGAGAGAAATCTATCCTAAAGAATCTAGCTCTCAACCTCCATATTTTTATGTTGCAAAAGGTGATGGGATTTTTATTCTAGTCAAATATGGACACATGCAACTGGCATCTCAAACTTCCTTTTGATTTGGTAGATTAATTCAGCAAGCAGAAATGATTTCCTTAAACTAGAAAATGTATCACTCAGACAAATGTGACAGAGAACATGTATACATACATGGTTTCAGATTCAGCTATTGATAGGTACGTGGAACTGTCCAGAGAGACAGATAAATAATAATTCTAGAGACAAGCAGACATAGATTACTTTCCAGAGACTGCTAGTGTACCTGCAAAAATGCTGAGAAATAGCAGAGCTTTCTGGATTTTGTTCAAACATAGTGATGTTTGAGCCCTCCAGCCATTTGGTGCTCTACAAGGCAAAGGAAAACAAGGGTCCAGGAGAAGGAAAAAAAAAATATTTTGTATGAGGCACTTTGGTGTAGTGGTTAAGATGCTGGCCTAGAAAACAGGAAACTGTGAGTTCTAGTTCTGCCTTAGACATGGGTCACTCTGGGCCAGTCACTCTCTCTTGGCCCAACCCACCTCACAAGGTTGCTGTTATGGAAGAAAAGTGGAGGAGGAGGAAGGAATATTAGGTTTGTTCACTGCCTTGAATTACTTATAAAGTAATAAAAGCAGGATAAAAAATTATTAAAAATAGTGAATAAAAAAGAAAGAGCAGACAGCAAGAAGAGATGAGGGTGCATGTATTCTGTACGAAGAATAGCAAGGTGCTGATCTCCTAGTCCCAACACAATTTAAGTCATATGTAGAGGCATGCAAAATGTTTCCAACATGAGTTCAAAATGGGTTGCTTCAATTTTACCAGAAATGTCCCAGCCATATTGGAAGAATTGCAAGATCAACCCTCTTGCGGAATGATTGGAAGACTGTCAGAACACTTCAAAAAGCTTGGAACAACTTTGGCCATGCTGTGCGTGCAAATTCATTGGAGAAGGCAATGATGCTAAGGATGGTTAGTGGGCAAGGAAGAAAGGGCAAGCAAAGAAGACACTGGCTTGATAACATCAAATCTGATGCAAAGTTGAACATACAACAATTGAAAGAAACTGTGGTTCACAGAGCAGCGTGGAGAGCACTTGCCTATACAGTTGCCAGGAGTTGGACACAAATAAATGGTTATAAACAGCAACAAATATGACAACCAGCACCATGAATCCTGAAAGGAAGCACATTGGCAACCAGTACAAGTGTTCCGATACACTTAAGAGGCGTGGTGGCACAGTGGCCAGAATGCAGTACTGCAGGCTAAGTCTGCTGACTGCCGACTGCCAGCAGTTCAGCAGTTCGATTCTCACCAGCTCAAGGTTGACTCAGCCTTCCATCCTTCCGAGGTCAGTAAAATGAGGATCCATATTGTTGGGGGCAATGTGCTGACTCTGTAAACCACTTAGAGAGGGCTGTAAAGCACTATGAAGCAGTATTTATTTATTTATTTATTTGATTTATATGCCGCCACTCTCCCGAAGGACTCAGGGCGGCTTACAACAACAATCAATAATACAAATCACAAAATAACAAAATAAGTTAAAAACCCCTTAAAAACCATATTTAAAATTATTACAGTTTGTGTAACCCCTAGTAAATCAAGTTATTTGACGGAAGAGCCACGTCTTCAGTTTGCGGCGAAAGGAGAGGAGGTCCGGGGCTATCCTGAGCTCGGTGGGCAAATCATTCCAGAGGATGGTGCTCTGACAGAGAATGCTCTCCCCCTGGGGGCTGCCAGTTGACATTGTTTGGCCGACGGCACCCTGAGGAGGCCTGCTCTGTGGGAGCGCATGGGACAGTGGGAGGAAGGCAGAAGATGGTCCTGCAAGTACCCTGGGCCTAAGCCATGTAGGGCTTTATAGGTAAGCACCAGCACCTTGAAACGGACCCGGAGAGCAACCAGCAGCCAGTGCAGCTCGTGCAGGAGAGTTGTAATAGATATAAGTCTAAGTGCTATTGCTATTGCTATTTAAGCAGAGAGAGACCTCTGGATCAGGTTGAATCCAGCTAAATGCTTTCCTTTCTCCCTGCTCTTTTACAGATGAGAAACAAAGTTGGTCTCCTGATAGTTAGTTTAGTTTCGGAGGCTTCAGGGATATTAAACATGCCAAGGAGTAAAGGCCTGTTCTGGAATAAGTTTGACTGTGCTAAAGGCTGTGTGGCTGACTTTACACAGAAGAAAAAACACTTCAGAACCCAAGCTACTTGATAGCCTCAATATCACAATCAGGAAAAACTTCCTGGCTTCAAATTTTCCATATAAATACTCCCACCACTGGCTCCAGTTAATTGCTCTCTTAAATGCCACGTAGAAAAGGCCAATCCATTCAATTGACGTCACTGATGCTGAGTGTTTCGGTGAAATGTGCTGAGTTTCCCTCATTTATATGTTTGACCCTAAACCTCTACCAGATGTTCCACTCATTGTCCATGCACACACACACACCACAGACACACAAAGCCCGAAGAGCAAAAATTTGCAATGAGAGCTGACAAAACCTTTTTTGTTTTAAGAAGTCTCGTTCTGTAAACTGAATGAGATCCCTGAATACTTCAGATGGTTGACAGGAGGATTGCAGATTTCTGCCCCCCTTACCACCATCACTCCCTCCACCCCCCTCCCCAAAAAATCTAGCTTGTTCTGAGGTGCTACAATGAAGGATGACTGCAATTGTCTGCTTGTTTCAATGCTCTTCCATTCAGGAATAATTTTGGTATTGATTCATCCTGCCAAAGAATGCTTGATTGTCTGCCACAGAACTGAGGAACATTTCAGGAGAAATTAAGGGTATTTCGAGGAATCTACGCAGTCTATGCACTCAAATGAACGGTTCATAGTTCATTTGAGTGAGCTCCAGCCAGACGTCTCCAACCTCCTTGGCATCCTATGTGAAAGCAGAATAGTCAGTTGTTTGAATTGCATGTTTTAGGGACAATCAACAAGTAAGCAAGCTTTCTGGCACATATACCGGCACTCTCCTTAATTCCTACTGCTCTCCAATTACTAAGAATTCAGTGCGTGGGTTTGTGTGTGTGTGTGTGTGTGAGAGAGAGAGAGAGAGCGACCCATTTCCAGACAGAGATACTGAGAGACAGAGAGCGAGTGAGCAACAACCACAACAACACACAAACACACAATAGATACAAACTTAAAGTGAACCACTCCAAACTCGATTGCAGAAAATATGACTTCAGTAACAGAGTTGTTAATGCCTGGAATGCACTACCAGACTCTGTGGTCTCATCCCAAAACCCCCCCAAACTTTAACCTAAGACTGTCTACTGTTGACCTCACCTCATTCCTAAGAGGTCTGTAAGGGGCATAAGAGCACCAGCGTGCTACCGTCCCTGTCCTAATGTTCCCTTTAATTGTATTCATTTTATGTATTCAATTCATGCTTATACTTATATATATATTATCTAATATGTACTCGATAAATAAAAATAAATAAATAAAAAATAAAAAAGAGACAGACAGACAGACAGCCTGAGATGGAGACAGAGAGACAGAAAGAAAGGATGAGGGAGGAAAGGAGGGAAGCAGAGAGGAAATTTCTAACCTGAGATTTGGACATGCTATTTGAAGACACAAACTCAGTCATTCATTGTTAGATCTGTTTATGGTGATTAATTAAAACAACCAGAGTGGTAGTTCAGATGGTGGAAATTGCAGATGCTTCTTGTTAGAAGCGGGATACCTTATTCCTTTAAAGGAAACTACAATAGAAATACATCTGAAAAATATAATGTTGACCCCTATAGCCTTAAGTAACCATCAACAGTCTCCAACATTCATTTTAACCAATAGTAAAATCCTTAAATTAAAGAAGGCAAAAACTATTTGCTAGATCTCTCCAAGATTTATGTTTCTTTTTAAATAAATGACTTATATGCGTTTTTGTAGTGGCTTTAGTTCTTACCATCGGAGATCTCAAAAGTCAACAGGTCACAAAGAATCCATAAAATAATATCAGTATTTATTTGATTACAACAGGTCTGCAGACTCCTCAACTCATCAATCCCTTCATGAAGTTTCAATATTTCATCAACCCCCCCAAGCAGTTATTATATGAAAATAATTGAATAAAAACTACTTCACTACCGGTATTGCTATGAATAATAATAACAATCCCCCAATGAGGCACTCTAACCACTGTGCCACCTCGGCTCTTTGTCAGAAGGAGCTCAGACTACAGAGGCAAACCAGGGCAAATCAGCAATAGAGGAAACCAGTGAAGCTACTGAAATGTTTTCAATACCAAGGCAGCACTCCAGTGGTGGGATTAAAATTTTTTTACTACTGGTTCTGTGGGTGTGGCTTGATGGACATGGCATGGCTTGGTGGGCGTGGCAGGGGAAGGATACTGTAAAATCTCCAATCCCACCCCACTCCAGAGGAAGGATAATGTAAAATCTCCATTCCTTCCCCACTCCAGGGGAAGGTTACTGCAAAATCCCCATTTCTTCCAGATCAGTTGGGACTCAGGAGGCAGAGAATAGATGGGGTGGGGCCAGTCAGAGGTGGTATTTGCCGGTTCTCCGAACTACTCAAAATTTTCACTACCGGTTCTCCAGAACTGGTCAGAACCTGCTGAATACCATGTCTGCAGCAGTCTCTCCTCTGCCTTCTCTTCAAAACCAGCCTTCTAACTAAAAAACAAGAAGAACTGAAACAAAGAAGAACTGAGCATCTAGAACAGTTCAAAAACAATGGAACAAGACTGTGTGTATTGAAGCCTGTACCAAAGAAATAGTTAGCACAAGCATTAAACAATGCTAATACTGTAGTATCAAATATAACTACCATCTCATTGCAGAATCTTCAAAGTCAATCAAATCAGAAAAGTTTTTACCAATCCATCCATGGAGAGGTGCGGTGAACCAGTCAATATCTGAAAAAGAAGAAACCACAGCATTCCGGGCACTGCTATGGGACACCTCTAAGAAATACAACAAGAATGGAACTTGGATAAGGGAGGTGGATAAGAATAAAAAAGAAGCTGAAAAGGAAGAACTTGTAATAACAGAAGAAATGGTGGAAATTGAAAGTTGAAAAAATTGACAGACCCTAAACATAAAGCCATAGTAAGATCACAGTTGGAATACTGCATCCAGTTCTGGTCATCACAATATAAAAAATACATTGAAACTCTGGAAAGAGTGCAGAGAAGAGCAACAAGAATGATCAGGGGGACGGAGGCTAAAACATACAAAGAATGTTTACAGGAATTGTGTATGTCTAGTCTAAAGAGAAGGACGACTAGGGTGACATGATAGCAGTATTCAAATATTTGATGGGCTGCCACAAAGAAGAAGAAGTCAACCTAATTTCCAAAGCACCAGAAGGCAAGACAAGAAACAACGAATGGAAACTAATCAAGAAAAGAAGCAACCTAGAACTAAGGATAAATTTCCTAACAGTGAGAACGATTAACCAATGGAACGGCTTGCCTTCAGGAGTTGTGGGTGCTCCATCGCTGGAGGCTTTAAAAAAGAGACTGGACAACCATTTGTCTGAAATGGTATAGGGTCTCCTTGCTCAAGCAGGGGATTGGACTAGAAGACCTCTAAGGTCTCTTCCAACTCTATTATTCTATATTTTATGATAGATAGGAAATTGTGTTATAGGACCAAGCATACTTTGTAAATAGCAATAGCATTTAGATTTATATACCGCTTCATAGTGCTTTTATAGCCCTCTCTAAGCAGTTTAGACAGTCAGCCTATTGCCCCCAACAATCTGGGTCCTCATTTGACCCACTTCGGAAGGATGGAAGGCTGAGTCAACCTTGAGCCTGGTGAGATTCGATCTGCCAAACTGCTGGCAGCTGGTGATCAGCAGAAGTAGCCTGCGGTACTGCACCACCGCGGCTCATACAGAACACATGTTATTTTGAAGTACAAACATATATGATTTCCCCCCTTTCTTCTTGCTGAAACCCATCATTATTTACTTACAATTTACAAAAGGAAACAGCATATGTACCTTTCCTTTAAGAGTGCTTCTTACATTATAAATACATTTGCAGATAAGATTACTCAGAGATGGAGTGCACAGCATCAGTCAAAATAACAACAACAACAAAAACTCCCATTGATTTGTCCAGAAAAGGCAAGCATCTTTGGTTTATTAAGCTTAACGTCATCCCTTTCTTGTTTTCCTCTTGCAACTCTCATCTTGAAAGATGACAAAGCCAAGAACATGCACTGTGGAAGAATAAACTGAGATTATTCAGCTTTCCCGATATGTTGGATTATCTCACCAATGATAATGGCTATCAATGGCTATCCTGGTAGAAGATCAATGCCCAATACGTCTAGAAAGCAACACGTTCAAGAAAGTTACTTGATCATATTGTACAAAGTGTATTTTGTGGACAGAAGTAATGATAAAAACTTTGGTAGAAGCTGAGCCAATATTATAGATATTATAGAAGGAGCAGAGTAATTAGAATGATTTGAACTTGCCATTAGTTGAGATATTTCTATTTTTGAGACATACAGGAGAAACAAAAGGATCTTCTTCCAGAGCTATCTGGAAGAAGAACAGATGGGGGTGGGGAGGTATCATGGGAATATTTCAGAACAAAAATCTGGAATCCTAAAGAGAGAAGGTCAGAAAGAAGATATATCCTAATTATATTCCTTTTATGTTAATATTAAGATTCAAAATCAAGGTTCAGTTTTTGAAGTACTGGGTGGTGGAAGCTTATTTGCTGTCTTTTAACCAGTGGTCGGATTCAAATAATTTAACAACCGGTTCTCTGCTCTAATTATTTCTTCCAACAACCAGTTCACCGAACTGTTCAGAAAGTTAACAACTGGTTCTCCCGAAGTGGTGCGAACTGGCTGAATCCCACCACTGCTTTTAACCTCTAAAAGGGTTACACCATAACTGCTTAATTCCCAGAAAAAAACTTTCTGGGGAACTGTCAAAACAGCTTCAATTAGTAAAAAGAGCAAGAAGAGTATTCCACTTATATTCATTAATGCAACTAATTTTTAAAAATTAGTTAAAAAGTATATTAGATGAATAATGAACTCAAGACGAAAATAAGCAATATATAGGAAAAGAATAATGGACACCGTCTCACAAAGATTTATATGATTAGAGCAGCATAGAAGTCTCAAAGGAATTAAATACATACATTCACATACTGTACTGGAAAAAAAAACTAATTTTGGGGGCCAAAGAGCAGGCACTGCAGATCTCATGGCAGAGAACATATGAAAAATTGCTACATGAATGACTTGAAGAATAAAAAGAAGAAATAAGACATAAACATTTCTAAATGTATGTTCTTAAGCAAGCAGACTTTTTCTTCTCCAAAAGGAGAAGGCACAATCAATTACTATTTTCTAGATTTTATGAAATATATCAAGTTGCCGGAAAACCAGACAATGCATGGCTGAAGCAGAGAGGAGCACGAAGTTGTAAATGATCCCAGCTCGCTATAATGGGTGGATTTCCACAACACATTAAAGCAAAATCAAAGAACCCACTTCATGGCTCTGCACTCTGCAGTGCAGAGCCGATCTTTATCAGATATGTAACACCTCCATTTCTTTCAAAGCAACTTTCTACTTGTAACTGTTCAGCTGTTTTTATCATCTGTAAAATAAAATCATAACATCACAAAAATATTTTCCCAAATTCTCGTTGATTTCCCCTTATATAAGAGAAGAAATATTAATATGATGTCTGAATTTCGCAAGAATGTCTGATTGTGACTTTCCAATCTCTCTTAGAGCCAAAATGTTGCATAACAAGATACATACCAGTGGGTTTTGTTTTTTTTTTGAACAGTTTGGCCAACAACACATAGGCCTATGAATGTCCATTTTATCTTTATTTTCTACAGCTGCACATGATCCCTTTCAGTTCTTGGATCAAAATATTTTATCATGGGTTTATGTTTATATCAAACTGGATGGTGAAGAAAACCAGACATGTAAGACCTCATCTTGAAAATAGGGTTGCCAGGTCTGTTTCCAAAAAATAGTGGACAAGCGGGGGTGTGTGTGTGTGTGTGTGTTAAGTAGTAAAAAAAAAAAATTACAATTAAATTATATATTTTCTTACAAACATTTTAACACGTATTAAAATAATCACTTCAAAACTTTACTTAAAATTCAAAACATCAAATATATTATAATAATATGTAAAATATTAAATTACATTTTACTTTGCTGTCATGTGTATTTTTTATTTGACTGTGCAGCTTTGATCAATTCTTTGTGTTTAAGGAATAATTCTTTAATTTCAGTACAACATTGAGAAATATTAAAAAAATATACAAAGTTCACTTCAAACTGATGGTATGAGCAGTCGGTTACGTTCGTCAGTCCACAAATTTCCCATGACGCTGAAAATTCGTTCAACGTTTGCATTTGATACCGGAATTGATGTACAATACTGGAACAGTTTCAGTAAACTCGGAGCTGGCTCTTTCTTGAAAAAGTACGTCCACAGATGAACATAAACTTCTTCTAAGGCAGAAATTTCATCGAAGAGAGTGTTGGGTGGAAGTTCTTCTCGCCATGGTGATAATAACCAGATTTCGTCATTTCTTCTAAAGTTGGAGGATTATTACGATCAATTAGATTGAAACAATTTTATATACTTTTATTAAATGCCTTGTGAAACAATTGAGTATGATTAATAATTTTTTCGCAGAATCGAGTTCAATGGATATTCGATCTTTGTCCCATTCTAACTTATGAAAAAAAAGACAAAACACGATTCTCCTATGCTTATTCTCTTAGACTGTACAGCTTTAGACTGCATACCATTTCATCATAAAGCTTTTGAATAAAAAAAAGTCCACTATGTGAAAAAAAATAGTGAACATAATGTGAAAAAAGTGGACTGTCCGCTCAAATAGTGGACACCTGGCAACGTTACTTGAAAAGCAAAGTGGGAAAATAGCTACATACATTGTTTCTGTATTTTACTCCCTGCTATACAACCAATGTGAAGATCCACAGGCATTCTTCAGCGCAAAACATTTGCCTTGGGAAGATTTTAGCCTTCCAATTTTCGGATGAATTCCTCCTGTGCTGTTTGCATCTATCTCTAACATGTGTTCCACAAAAATGGGACAAATCTTGCAAAAGGCAAATGGAAATCTAAAAGGGAGCTGTCTGCATAACCTATGTGAGGCTGACCATGCTGCTTTTATGGAAATGCCACATTTTCCAAATAAAAAATTCCAGGAAATGACTTATGTGGCAGCAAGTTTGACAGCTATGTAAATAGCTCTTGTTTCTGTCTTTTCAGACAATATGAAGTCCTACATTTGCATTCACCCATCTTATTGGGAAGGATCTATTTTGCAGAGAAGGAGGTTACAATTGTATTTCTGCCCTCTCCTTGCATGTGCTCTGTTTCTCATCTTGGGTACAAGTCTGATTTATGCAGCATATTAAACTATGTTTGCTTAGACATTTGTGGAATAAGCCATCATGGATTAAGTTCATATAAAATGCAATGCTATAATCCTGACATTATAAATTCCTATAGCTGGATTCATACAATAGTCTAAAGCAAACCATATTATAATTTAGAATAATATATGAAGCAAAGTATCATGTCTACAAAATGTGAGCATGCAGGTTTCCCATATGCCTGTGAATACTTGCACAACTTCTAGTTGTGTGGAAGCCTAAGTACATAGACTTCCAGGAGCATGCAGTCCCTTCTCAGGTATGGAAATGCAGCTATATTAAGGCACACTGGCATCTCATGGGGCTAATCTCTGTTCTTATTTGGTCATGTTAAGCATGACATCAGGACATTGTGCTTACAGAGATCAACCATAGATTTGAAACAATTCCTTAGCCCAGTGGTGGGTTTCAAAAAATTTTACTACCGGTTTTGTGGGTGTGGCTTGGTGCGTGTGGCATGGATTGGTGGGAGTGGCTTGGTGGGTGTGGCAGGGGAAGGATACTGTAAAATCTCCATTCCTACCCCACTCTTGGGGGGGGGAAGGATATTGCAAAATCTCCATTTCCACCCCACTCTGGGGCCAACCAGAGGTGGTATTTGCCGGTTCTCCGACTACACAAAATTTCCATTACCGGTTTTCCAGAACTGGTCAGAACCTGCTGAAACCCACCGCTGCCTTAGCCCTACCATATCTTGGATTGCAAACCTATCCATGTTCACTGGAATTTCCCTGGCTTTTGTTAATTCCAACTTTCTGTGAATTAGAAAGAGGCTGCTGCTTACTTTATAGACTTCTTCAACATAACCAGATCCATCTGTTTTTATTCTCTTCCTTTGATGTATTCATTTCCTTCAGCTAGATCATTCCCCAAAACCACTCTTTGCCCTAAATTCTGATAAATCCTGCCTTTTATTTCTGCCTTTTGTTTTCCTTTTTAAATAAGCCTGCTGAAATCTATTTTCTCCCCCTCTGTTGTCCCCCCGTCCTGTCCCAGTAGAGTACCATATTTTCCTTGATCTCCTCACTGCATAGCTGTGAGTTAGGCCTATTGGTGTGCCAAGCGTGGTTTGGCAAGACATTTTTAATGAAAGCACTTCATAAACAGTCTATGTTTGCACAACACATTTGTGTACAAACTAGTCAACTTAGCTTAGTTTTAGCTTAGCCTATTGTGCAAACTTAGTCCCTGTAGTTAATTTAACTGTCTTCTCAACTCTTGCCCAGGGAAAAGCCCCTCTGGAAGGAGTAAACATCACTGGTAAATACTAGATAAAGGTAAAGATTCCCCTGACACATACATGCTAGTTGTTCCCGACTCTAGGGGGCAGTGCTCATCTCTGTTTCAAAGCGGAAGACCAATGCTGTCCGAAGATGTCTCCGTGGTCATGTGGCCGGCATGACTAAACACCAAAGGCGCACAGGACGCTGTTGCCTTCCCACCAAAAGTGGTCCCTATTTTTCTACTTGCATTTTTCATGTGCTTTTGAACTGCTAGGTTGGCAGAAACTGAGATAAGTAACGGGAGCTCACCCTGTTACACGGCACTAGGAATTCGAACAACTGAACTGCCGACCTTTTGATCAACAAGCTCAGTGTCTTAGCCATTGAGCCACCACGTCCCTCTACATAAATACTATATGGGTGGAATTAACCAGCGTGTTTCAGGCCTTGCAAAATAATCTTCTGTAAATGCTGCACCATTAGTGCTTCCTCCTTTTCGTTAAGTGCACCTATAACAATGGGCCAAAGCCTTCTCTTTAAGCCATAAGCTAGTTGAGAGAAACAACTCAACCTTCAGTCTAAGTTTATCTCTCAAGAAAGCATATTGTGTGGTACAAGAGTATGCCCATCCTATTGTCCTCTGAAAGAAACAAGAGTGACAGGCAAGGGTCTTCTTGAGTTTCCATTGTTCCAGAGGTTTTAATGCTTTGCCAGGGCTGTTTATATAAGAGAGTAATCAATCTTTTGTGCAGGGCAACTGGGCCTTTTCAGAGAAGAGCACCTGTTGTAGCTTGAGTTCTTGCATACTCAGTGCTAAACTCGCATTTTTAAAATGTGAAATCTTTCACCGTGGCCACAGATAGGGTCAGTTACTAGACACAGGGCCAGAGGTGGGTTTCAGCAGGTTCTGACCAGTTCTGGAGAACTGGTGGGGGTAATTTTGAGTAGTTCAGAGAACCGGTAAATACCACCTCTGGACTGGCCCCACCTCCGTCTATTTTCTGTCTCCCGAGTTCCAGCTGATCAGGAGGAAATGGGGATTTTGTGGTATCCTTCCCCTGCCATGCCCACCAAGCCATGCCCACCAAGCCACACCCACAGAACTGGTAGTAAAAATAATTGAAACCCACCACTTCACAGGGCCATGGGTTTTCTTTGTTTGTGTCACTGTTGCCAAACCTGCTTTCTCCAAAGTTATTGTTAGGTTAACCCTGATGCTGCATGAAATAAAAGCTCCTGTGTGTGTTTATGTGTGTTGTGAGGAACATAGTCCAGGAAGGGTAACCCTCCTTCACATCTTTTGTGCTCCCAAACTTGATCAAGCTCCCACTACTTTGCTTTACAAGGATTCCACTAGTTCCTTCAGCCAGAATTGAAGGAGCTTCTTGGATGAGAAGCGAAATGTCTTCAAGGAAAAACAAAGTCCAGTTGCCTTTTGAGAAAGCACTTTGGGCAACCATGACCTGGATGACTGAGAATCTCCATAGACATGGAGTTCATCGGCTTTCCTCGAAATCCCACAGGTTGTGCCCTCACAAGGTCAGAAGCTCACAGAGACATCCCATGGCTCTTTAATGGCCCCATGAGATTTTCCTATTTACTCCCAATTCACTGGCATTTATTTTCTTTATAAAACTTAAAAGTAGCAGACCACATAGCTAAGCAGCAAATGTGTTTCCAGTCATGCTTCAATGGATTCAAATGCCTAGAAAAAGAATAAAAGCATCTTTAGTGCAGAACAAATAATAAAGCTTGTCTCAAACATACTGGGAGCTCCTACTGAGAAGACCTTCTTCTGACCCATATATACTCAAGTATAAGCCGACCCGAATATAAGCCGAGGAACCTAATTTTACCACAAAAAAATGGGAACATTTTTTGACTCAAGTATAAGCCTAGGGCGGGAAATGCAACGGCTACTGATAAATTTCAAAATAAAAATAGATACCAATAAAATTACATTAATTGAGGCATCAGTAGCTTAAATGTTTTTGAATATTTATTTCAAAGAAAAACAGTAAACTAGCTCTGTAAGTGTATAGTGTAAACTACACTATAACTAAATTACACAAGAGAATGTAGTATATATATCAAAAATAATTCAATAACAATTTAATCTGATACATTGGGTTAAGTGATGTAGGGCTTGATCTAATTTCAGGCAAGTTCAAGCCTCTGTTAAGAGATATCTGCATTCTCTCTCTCTCTCTCTCTCTCTTTTTTTTTTCTTTCTTTGTCTCTTTCTTTCTTTCTTCTCTCTCTTTCTTTTTGGCCTTAGCAAGCCTCCCTGCAGCCCCTGGAAGCCAAAACGGGTTGCAGGAAAAAAGGCATTTTTCCTCACTCGAATATGAGCCGAGGGGACTTTTTTCAGCATTAAAAATGTGCTGAAAAACTAGGCTTATACTCGAGTATATACAGTAGTTATTTGCCACAACACAGATTGGGAAAATATTCTAACTCAGGCCTCAAAGAAGTATCTCAGGGTGTCAGAAGAACAGGTGTTGTTTTAGTTACTCGATGAATTTAGTTTGAGACCAGGACCCAGAATTCGTGTTAAAGGTGAATTGAGAGCCAATGAAGATTGTATAAAACTGGTGTAACATCTTCATAACATTCAGAGGGCAAAAGAAGAAGGGGACGACAGAGTATGAGGTGGCTGGATGGAGTCACTGAAGCAGTAGGTGTGAGCTTAAATGGACTTCAGAGGCTGGTAGAGGATAGGAACGTTGTCCATGGGGTTGCAATGGGTCAGACATGACTTCACAACTAACAACAACATTCAGATCCAGTCAACACCTTCTCTGTGATATTAGTATTAACTGAAATTTCTACAACATCTTTAAGGGCAGTGTTATGTTTCATAACACATAACACATAACACTGTGTAGATATCTAAATGAAAATACTGAGTACAGAACAACAGAGTTGAAAGGGACCAACTCTTATTTATGATGATTTATTAAATTATAGTGGAATGATTACCATAACAAGGTTATCTTTATTCCAGGAAAGGCAGTAATGGAGACAACAAGCTAAGTTAGTAGAAAAGGCTTCTTGTCTCATTTCTTCAGGGTGGACCAGACCAGTAAAGAGATACCACCTGAAATATTCAATTTGATTATTGATATAAATTATAATAAACAAGTATTGAAAGATGGTCAGTTTATTTTTCCCTCCTTTTTTATACCCAAAACAGTCAAGGGAAGTCAATTTTGAATTTGTTCCTTATCGGTTCCTACCTTTTCAGACTGAGTTGATGTTTTTGTAGTGTCTGCCACATACTTTTTTCAAGGCTGTCTCCGTTGTTCTCTACATCATGCCGCAGAGAACCATAGTATCTCTTATGAAAAGAATCTAGAAACACTGCCAAGTGATGAAGTTAATCATTTTAGGAATACAAGCTTAACACCTCTTTCTTGTCTCGACTGAGTTACAGTTTGCTGACCCTCATCCACTCAGTGGCGTCCAGGCATTGATTCTGCATTTCT
>WNWU01000020.1:2616054-2640047 GCA_012654045.1 Ptyas mucosa
GGGGGGGGGGGGAATACTTTCCAAGTAGAGGGAAGACCTGTGGGAGTGCAAGACCAGGTACAAGCGCCTGGAGACTCAGCGGGCTGAGATGGTCAGCCAGTTCCAGGCCATGATGCAGTCCCACTAGAACAAGGTCCTCCAGCTCTTCGCCACCAGCGGCACTTCCCTCCAGTCTTCGTCCAAAGCCCTGCACCAGCAGGCCGAAGCAGACCCCAAATCAGAATTTCTGTCCCCCTCTGACCCACACAAAAAGACTCCAAAGGGGCAGACTCTCTGCAGCAACACCAATGTTCATTGCATATATCTGTCCCAGGGGCCGTAGTTTGAAGACCCCTGATTTAGTGCAATATAAAAAATGCAAATAATTTTTCTGCGGACCACCAAAACTTTCTCGCAGATCTTTCTAATGGATCCCCAACCCTCGAAAGAAGAATAGTTATCCAAGCCTAAATTTCAATAGATGCTGTAAGTTTCAACAAGAAGAGATGAGAGCCAGGATTTTCCAGGTAACAAATTAACATTGAGGTAACATTTGGCTTCATTAAGGTGGAAGACTAGAAGCAGGGAAGCCTAAAGCTATGTGACTTTGGCCCAATCACTCTTGTTCAGCATTTGGCAAATGCAAGCATCCAAAAATGTTGCCAAGAGAACTGCATGGACTTGTTCCTGTTATTGCAGGAGTCACAATTCACTTGAAGGCATAAAAAAGGCACATAGTTATAAGGTTAATCTATTCTAAATATTTCAAGGCATAGACATGATAGTATATAAATGAAATGCAACAATCTTACATTGAAGTAATGCAATCAGAACAGTGTGAAACGTCCAGCACAGATCGTATTGTCTACTTAGAATACCCAGACCTTCACATCATCTCAATTTCAGAAGGAACTAGTGATAACCTTAGCTGAGATTGTGCTCAGTCATAATGAATTTTGCTGAGCTTTGGTTCAAGATGCTGTAGGAATCCAGACAGAGGTTGTTAACCTGGTGATGGCTTAATGTTATTGTCAATCAGGCCCTTATGGTGTGCTGAACAAACCAGAGTTAAAAACATGGTTTATCATGAGGTGTAAATGTAGCATATTGAACTATATTTTACCTGGAACTAATACTGCCTGCAGCTTTAGAGTAACTTAGGGATAAATTATAGATAAATATTCTTTGCTAAACCCTTTGTGTTGTGCAAATGTGAACCTGGATTTCAGGGATATGCAAGTGGCCTAGTTTCCACATTCCTGACATATTTTGAGATAAACCAATGTTGTTTGTTATGTTACTTTGTGTTTTTAACGTTGGCTAGGCTTTCCCTTTAGAATATAAAGGGCAGGCTGGCATCTAATCATCTCAGACAGGATATCCTCTAGGGAAAGGCTCTGCACTTCAGACAAATACATTATTTGATTGAAATGTGCTCAGTTTAACTATAAAGGTCCTGTGGTCTTCAGCTCCACCACTGAGCTATCACCCTATCATGCTGAAATTGGACTGGTTACCATCAATGGCCATTACCAGCTGTATTAATCACTGATGGATATCTGTGTATATCTATCTCCATGATAAAAATGGGTAGGCTTTCTTGGTGTTTGAATTGGGGAATGAAAAATGGAAACTGATTTTGGTCATTCAGACAATTTCTTTAGACATGATCTTGCATGGAGTAATATTCAATTCAATGCATGGTGCTGGGGGATCTTAGTGACTTTGGCTTAAAGCTAGGATTTGGTTTATGCCCAATTATTTAAAGTCTACCAGTTTTGGGAGCCATCTCTCATTGTCTGATAATAAAATAGTACTGTAATAGTAGGGAGATAGCTATCGTAAACTGATATTTAGCCACAAATGAAGAATTTTATACATGAACTATTTCCCACCTCAAAGAACTAAGTATGTGGACAATTGAAAGAAGAGGAAATGGAATGGTCCAAAATTCTCTTAAACCATCCTGCCTTTTTTTTTTTTTGTTACATACACTTACCAGATGTGCTTTGAATTGTCTAAACAACTCACTGGGTGAGTGATCAGCAAGAAAATCCACCCTTTCAATTTTTTTTGTACTATTAACTTTTGGACCGAGTAAGCTACAGTTTCCTTTTTCATGGTTTGTGGAATAAGGCACAGTGACCGATTTTATACAACATTTTAAGCTAAAACCAAACAAGCGACAGGACCCACTTATTATGGTAAAGTAAATCACTGTAATAGAATTTCAGTTTCTCTCCTGTCACAATTGCAATACCTTCAGTTACTGAATCTCTGTCCATAAATAATAATGTACCTTGAATAGTCCAAAACTGCATATTAATGCTAAAGTGACAACGCACTACAGATTCTGCCATCTCAAAATACAGCTTTTCCTGATATAGGTGCCTTTGTATCCCATAGGAAGGTAGATGATCTGATGACCTCCAACATTAATTGCAATTAATTAGTCTAGCTGACTAATTATGAGACTATAGGAGTCGTAGTTCAAAGCATCACCCATTCCCTTCATTGGCACAATTTAATTTATTCAAATTAGGTACTTCCCAACTTCAGAATGGTTCCAGGTGATTCACAATACAACAAAGAGAATAAAATCCAACACAACTTTAAAACAACTATTTCAACAAAACAAAGTAAGGACAAGGGGGAAAAAAGGATGGCAGAGGTGTTCAAGGTTCTTAGAAATGTTATTATGGTGACAGTCATATTGGATCTCAGCTGTGATACAGAAGGTACATTAAATGGGCCCTGGAAGATCACACTGTTTAATAGAAGAGGCCTCCTGAAGTGCTCTAACTCTGCTGACTCATATTGAATGCTAGAAATTATGGAAGATAGATAGTCTCTCAAATAACCAGGTCCTATGCCATGTAGGGCTTTATAAGTCATGGCTACTACTTTGAACTGCATCCGGAAGCAAACCCATAGCTAGTGCAGCTCAAGAAGCAGAGATGTCACAGTTGAACCGTCTGGATCAGTTGAAGCTTCAAGGGCAGCCATATGTAGGGTGCAGTACACTGCACTAGCTGATGGGGTGGGATGGGGTGTCTAGGTCATGAATGATTGCCTAAAGGCAGTGGTAGGATTCAGCCAGTTCGCACCACTTCGGGAGAACCGGTTGTTAACTTTCTGAGCAGTTTGGCACACTGGTTGTTGGAAGAAATCATTAGGGCAGAGAACCGGTTGTTAAATTACCTGAATCCCACCACTGCCTAAAGGGACTCCTGATCCAGGAAAGGGCATAACTAGAACATAGTGAAGCTAGGCAAAGGCCTTCTTGGCCACAGCTGACACTTTTTCACTGAGCAGGAACTGTATGTTGAAGAAGACCCTCAGATTTCAAACCACTCTTGAATGGGGAAACACAGCCCCACCACAGGTTACAGTTAGAGTCTCTCTGGGTCTAGATCAGGGGTGTCAAACTCAAGGCCTGGGGGCTGGATGCGGTCCATGGGGTGCTTAAATATGCCCCATGGGGCTGCCCTGGAAACAGCAAAGGACCGGCCCGCAGTGCCTTGGCCTGGCCCAGGCTGACTGGGTACTGATCTACAACCTAGTAGCGGCTGTTTTCATTGGCAGAGTGCTAGCAAAACAAACTTGCTTTCCCTCTGCTTCCTGGGGCTCTGGACAGCTTGTGCCACCATCCAGGAGTCCTCCACATGGCCTGAGAGGGATGGCGAGGCTCCTCTGGAGGACAAGGGTTTGGTGCTCTCCCTGGTCTCACCTTCCTCTTCTGGAGACAATGGATCCCTCCAGCCCTGTCTGGGCCACCACAGATGCCCTCGACATGAGTGACATTGAGCTGGCCATGCCCACCCTGGCCATGCCTACCTGGGCCCTTGAGGTCAAACAGAACCCTGATGCGGCCCTCAATGTAATCGAGTTTGACACCCCTGGTCTAGATGGTCCTAATATCCACAGCCATTCAGTCCTGATACAATTGAATTTGAGATGGTTCCTCCAGGGGTGAAATCTAAAATTTGTTACTACTGATTCTGTGGGTGTGGCTTGGTGGGGGGGGGTAATGTGACTGGGTGGGCATGGCCAATTTTTTTTTTACTTTTAAAACCATTTTTTACATGTAAAACCATGTAAAAAATGCTTTCAAAAGGCTCTGACGATCCCAGCTGAGTTGCTTGATCGGCAGGCAACTCAGCTGAGATAGTCAGAGCTTGGATCGTCAGAGCCATTTAAAAGAAAAAAAAGGCTCTGGTGATCACGCGGCTCAGCTGGGCATGGGGGGGCGGGGGCAGGGATTTTTGCTACCGGTTCTCCAAACTGCCCGCCGCCATCGCTACCTACTCGCCCGAGCCGGTCCAAACCAGGAGCATTTCACCCCTGGGTTCCCCCCATCCAGGGCCCAGGACAGGATTTTGACAGACTTGCTTAGTCTCTGACAAAATTGTGTATCATCAACACACTGGTGGACGACCTCACCCAGAAGGTTCATATGGACATCAAACAGGAGGAAGAGAGCCCTGAAGCACCGCTCAAAGCTTCTAAATGTCTACAGATTAACATAGGAGTTCTCAAATTGTGGGTCACAATCCTTGTGGGGAGGAATGCTCATGCAAATATGAGGAGGAATGGCTGTCAAATTGTCCAAGCAGAGTAAAAGTGAGTCTGGCAGTAAACAACTGTGCGTGCCTGGGCTGAAGTATCCATGGCCAGAACATTTGGTCTCAGCCGCATTGTCTCTATCAGTCTAGTGATGTATTTGTGCCAGATTCTGTAGGTTCTTTTATATCTCTGCAAAACAGTTCCAGTTCATATAACTTTTCTTAACTGGACTGAGCTTGAGTTTCCAGTCCTCTGTTCATTTTCGCCATTCTTTAATCTTTTTTTTTTGGGCTCCAGAACGGGGATCATCTAAAATATGAATACCATAAAGTGGAGTTCTATTACTTCCTGTGATTTCACAGTTAGATTATGGATGTGATATAACATTCCAGTTTTTTTGCAGCAACATTTTACTGCTTACTTATATTCAGTTTGTAATTGGCTCCTGTTCCAGACTATTTTACACAATATGCCCATGCTAGGCACCCTCCATTTTATAAGTGTAAATAGTTGACTCCTGAATCAGTCAGTTCCCTTGGCAAGAAGTAGTTTGCCCTTGTCTTCTTTTTAGGGCTGAGAGGTGTGACTGGCCCAAGTTCACCCAGCTGGCTTAATGCCTAAGGAAGGACTAGATCTCACCATCTTCCAGTTTCTAGCTAGGTGCCTTAACTACTATACCAAACTGGTATTCCAAATGTGCAATGGTCTCATATTTCATTTCGTTACTTTCAGCCAATTTCTCAGAATAGAATAGAATAGAATAGAATAGAATAGAATAGAATAGAATAGAATAGAATAGAATAGAATAGAATAGAATAGAATAATCAGAGTTGGAAGGGACCTTGGAGGTCTTCTAGTCCAACCCCCTGCTTAGGCAGAGAAAACCCTATACATTTCAGACAAACGGTTGTCCATTTGTCAACATTATCCTGAACCTTGTTTCTGCCTTTGCAGGGTAGATACCTGGGGATCTCTAGGGACATCTGCATGCATCTAGCTCAGTAGAAAAAAGTTACATATGGAACTTAAATGATATATTTACTGCTAGAATAATATTAACACAAATTAGAAAAGGTGTGAGTAGTAGTAAGATTTTACACCTTTGTTTTATTACCTACTAGCAAGTTATATTATTGTACCTGTAAAGTACACAGGACAGTTTTTTTAAAAAAAATCAAATTAATTTTATCCAAGACTTATCATTTTATTATAACAAGAAAACAAAGGCAAATTCCTGCTTTCTGATGGCAAAAGTAGTTTTCTGTTGTCCTGAGTTCCATCAGTGTCTTCTCATTCTCCCCATTAAGCAATGAAGGAACCCATTCACTCTCTGTTTGGGTGGATCCGTAGGTGGGGATTGTGCTCTCAGCGTTATCAGGAGAGCCGATCTTTCCCACCGAAAACCCTGGTGCCAGGGTGTCCGATGATAAGTCAGGGACTTCTGGAAGTGTGCTTTCAGAACAAACGCATTGAATTACCCAGAGGATATTTACAATTGCTGACCTAACTCCCAATTTCCTCATTTTTAAACCCCTTTCAAGACAATGCCTCTTACGCCACTGCCCCCCCACCCCCGTACTTTAAAAAAAATATTGCAGATCCAAGAATGCGAATATTGCAGGCTTAGCTTTGTGCGCAAGGAAAGAGTGAGGCAAGCAAGTGAGAGAGCTTCTCAAGGCCTTTTTTTGGGTGGTTGGGGGTGGGAGCTGTATGTTTGTTTGTTTTTACAATGATATCATTGGTCATCTCGACTGAGAGCCTCTCCTCCTTAAACATCCTGCACAGCCTGCAGACAACAAATTGTGTACCACACCCAAAACCTGGTGATGGGATATGCCTTCCCTAGTTTGCTATAAAGTCTTTTTAAAAGTGGCTTTTTATTGTTTAAGCTTCATTCACTGGCAGGAGACCAAAAACTCATGGAAAGTCTACTTACGTAGAACCCAGTTGGTCAGAGATGACCAAGCCATGGCAGGAACGTTACAAATGATATATCTTGACATTTTAGGAAGGGGGGAAAAAAAAGAGTTTTGTGTATTTCTCTGGCTCTATACTTCAGAGTTGCAATGCTAGTGCTAATAATAATAATTATCATAATATACTGTAAAAGCTACCTCAAGGCAAAGAGAAAATCGGTGCATTTGTTCAATAATGTGTCAGGCAACCCAAAAAGATTTATGGCTAACACAAAAAAGACAAGATGCACAAATACTTTTTTCTAAAATAGAAGCTAGAAGTTGGTTAGGCTTCAAAACTATTACTCAGAATTTCTGATCTAAGGACTGGGGGCATCACAGATGGGATCAAAAAGGCAACATGGCTTTGGCATAAAATGATTTCCTTACACCTAAGGTCAGCCTGCTAGTCTTCTGAAGAAGACAGCCATCCAATTCGCTCAATGGCAAGGAACATGTTGTGGTCCGCCAGCAGCCTGCGGAGCTGGCAGAGGAGTTGGACAGTGAGGAGGCTGGGGAGGAACATGGGCCAGTTCTGGAGTCTGGGGATGGCCCGGACGAGGGCTCTGTGTCGGAGGCAGAGATGGTGCCAGGGCCATCTGGGAGTGATGCACGGACTCCGGAGCCTCCAGAGTTGGACAGCAGAGAGGCAGAGGAACAGGAGGAGCCTGTTCCTAGTGCGCGCATGCACAGAGCTGCCAGAAGGCATGAATAGTTAAAACAAAAGGGACGATTTGGGAGTAAGACCTGGAGATGATTGGCCCCTCTCATAAGGCTTAAAAGAGGAGCAAAGGCATGTGGGCACTTTGCAGGAAAGCAACGTTGTTAATTCTGTTCCCAGTTGGCATCTCTGTTTGGTTCTGGAATCCATGTGGCTTTGCTAAGTAGGTCTTTGGCAGAGTGTCAAGGGAGATAAAGGTTGGTGATTATCCTGATGTCTTCTCCCAAAGGACTTTTTGCAACCAGTTGGGATTCAGCTGTGAATGAATGTAATTCAAAGCTGTTGCAATAAAAGAGGTTTTTGGGACTACTCATGGGTTTTAATGATTCAGGAAGTCTAGGTCACAACAGAACAGTTGGGAGGTTCAGAAATGTTAATGAGGGGATTGCCTTGAGGCATCTTAGCCTCTGTTGCTTGAGACAGTTGTTTCAGTCTGTCTGGGTAGTGCCCAGTAATGCCACCAAAAATCTTTTCTGCAACATTTTTCTGTTGCATCTTGTGGTTCTGAAGTCTACAAGTTTTATTTATTAATTGGAGGATGTATGCAGAATGGCTGCCACATGAGCCAGGATCTGGGGTTTTGAGAGGTGTAGCCCATTTCCTTGCAGAGCGGAAAGTCAGTTATATCTTTTCTCTTGAGACCAATCCAACAAGGACTGGTTTCCATTTTCCTCTTAAGTGATGGTTGAAAGAGCGACAAGTCTTCCCTTCTCAAGTCATCTTAGCTTCCACTCAGAAACTTGATGGCTTTCCTTCAACCAGATCTAAGGGTGCCCCACCTTAAGGCAACTGCAGCTACCATGGTAGCTTTAATTACAGATATTTTTAAACCAATAATTTGTATATATGTACTGTATGTATGTATGTACAACTACTCTTCATTTAGTGATTAGGGGACTGGAGGTAAAACATATGAAGAATGGTTGCAGGAACTGGGTATGTCTAGTTTAATGAAAAGAAGGACTAGGGAGACATGATAGCAGTGTTCCAATATCTCAGGGGCTGCCACAAAGAAGAAGGAGTCAAACTATTTTTCAAAGCATCTGAGTGTAGAACAAGAAGCAATGGGTGGAAACTAATCAAGGAGAGCAACTTAGAACTAAGGAGAAATTTCCTGACAGTTAGAACAATTAATCAGTGGAACAACTTGCCTCCAGAAGTTGGGAATGCTCCAACACTGGAAGTTTTTAAGAAGATGTTGGATAACCATTTGTCTGAAGTGGTGTAGGGTTTCCTGCGTGGCAGGGGGTTGGACTAGAAGAGCTCCAAGGTCCCTTCCAACTCTGTTATTCTATTCTATTCTATTCTATTCTATTCTATTCTAGTCTAGTCTAGTCTAGTCTAGTCTAGTCTAGTCTAGTCTAGTCTAGTCTAGTCACCACAATTGGGACCAACAACTCAGTTGCTAAGTGACATGGTCGCTAAACAAAATATCACTTGACCATGAAAGACTTTTGATGTCACTTCCCATTCAATTGTTGAATTACAGTGGGTCATAAGGGCAAGACATCAAATGTCTGTGACTTGCAATTTTACTGCTACTTCTCCATTGACTTTGTTGGTGGTAAATGGTGATTATGTGACAGCAGGATGCTGTGAAAGTCATAACCCCTGCAGGTTGTGAAATGCCCACATGTCAATCAAAAGACAGCAGGGATGATGTGACGATCATTAAGTGCAAGGATAAGGTTACTTTTTCAGCACCATTGTAACTTTAAGTGGTTGTTAAACAAGGCAATCATAAAGAGAAATTGCACAACCCTGATTGTCATAGCAATATTAAAGTGGAGGATGTACCAAAACAATACAATCATGAAATAGGAATGAAAATCAATCTCTGTGCAAAATGGAAACACTGCATCAAAGCTCCTTAACAAAATCTACCATTTGCAAGGAAGTTAAATAACTATATATATTGTTTCTTCAAAGGATCAGTTCATTTTAGTTTTTCAGGGCTGGGTGGAGAAAGAAAGAAACGAAATGGAATGAAAAGAAAAGAAAAGAAAAAAGAAAGGAAAGGAAAGGAGGAGAGAAAAAAAGGACAGGAGGAAAGAAAGAAGGAAAGAAGAAAGGAAAGAAGAAAGAAAGAGAAAGAAAGAAAGAGAAGAAAGAGAAAGAAAGAAAGAAAGAAAGAAAGAGAAAGAAAGGGAAAGAAAGAGAAAGAAGTAATTTCATTAGGCTAAACCAGATGAATATAGGGAAGCAGAAAAAGGGCATTCATGGGGTAATGTTAACCTACAGGATTGATGTGGTGAGACTAATCCCTAAAAGGAAAAAAAATAGGCACAGGAAGACCTGCCCACACTACAGCCATTCAATAATGATTGATTTTCTGCTGAGAAGGGAAGGACAAGAAGCAAGGGATTGACCTATCAGGACCCGTCTTGCCTCTAGTCTGGACTAGGCACCAGTCTGAGCGCATTGCTATTGCACAGAAATCAGGACTAGATTTTTTGAAGTTGGCTGATGATCTAGACTTGCCTTCTAGATCATTAGCCAACAAGCCTTGATCACGTCTAGTGTGCCCACAATAAATCCAAACTGATTGAAAAGCCAAATGAATTTTCACCTTCAGGACTGATTCAACATTTCAAAAGGAGGTAATCATTTATGGCTTCAATCAGTCTTGACTTCCAGCATTACAAACATTTCCCTGGAACCCTTACACATGTTTCCTCTTAGGTTATCCAGAGATCAAGATTTTTAATGTGGAAAAACCTTTTTATTATTTATGTGTGTATTTATTTATTTAGCATTTCAGGCCTGTACCAGGATTTGTTATGCAAAAGTACTGGTTTTCTTATCGAGATGGACATTGGCTTTAGTAAAAAGCCAGGGCCAAATTGCTGGGCAGGGGGTTGAACTCTCTAGTTGTTCCTGTGCTATAGAACTAGTTTGTTGTAATAGTTAAGGCACAAGACTACAAACCAGAAGGCCCAAGTTCTAGTCCTGCCTGAAACATGAAACCAATTGGGCAGTGGTGGAATTCAAATTTTTTTTACTACTGGTTCTGTGGGTGTGGCTTGGTGGGCGTGGTGTGGCTTGGTGGGCGTGGCTTGGTGGATGTGCAGGAAGGATATTGCAAAATCCCCATTCCCTCCTCACTCCTAGGGGAAGAATACTGCAAAATCTCCATTTCCACCCCACTCTGGGGTCAGCCAGAGGTGGTATTTGCCAGTTCTTTGAACTACTCAAAATTTCCGCTACCAGTTCTCCAGAACCTGCTGAATAGCATCCCTGCAATTGGGTGACCTTGGACCAGTCATTTTCCTTCAGCCCTAGGAAGTAGACAATGACAAGTTGCTTCTGAAAAGCCAAGAAAACTGCAAGTTGTTGTCTGACATGGTTGAACAGAGGGAAAAGAAATCTTTAAGTATGAGCATATACCCATGATTTAGGAACTGCAACAGAGGCCTTGTCTGTTTGCTTGTTTCAGCTTTGCCATCAAGGAGCACCTAACTATGAAAAAACAAATCTCTAAGCAAGACTAAATATTTACATTAATACATATACGTTTGTAGGCATCCATCCACTCAACTGTGGGCAGGTACATATTAAAAACATAAAGTCTAACAACAGACAAAATCAGGAAAGAAAAGATGTAGTCGAACAAGGAGTCAGCTGACTTTATCAGAACAAAGCTAACACACAGTGAGCCCACACCATGTCTGAGATAAATGGCTTTGAGTGACTTTTTGGCTTTAGCAATTGTCCAACATCCCATCTCTTACATCCTTATAATCCACTGGATTATGTTGGTTGGTAAATAAAATTAATTGTGGAAACTGCTCTAGAAACATTTCTTCTAGAAAAAAAAGTAGTGTCTTCCAAAATTTTTAATGCATGATGAAATCCTGTTGACATAAGAAGCTTTAAGTCTGCAAAACTTATCACAATTAGCTTGTGGTGTTTGGTTTCAACAAAACTTAATAATAAATTATTAATTCTATATACTGTGTACGTACAGTACCTGCTCAAACAGGCAGATTTAACAAGGTTAGAAATTTATTGGGCTCATTTCAGCCCAATAAATTTCATTAGGATTCCTTTTTATTTCATGCATTAAAAATACACTATTATGTTTTTTCTCCATTAGGACTAATGAGCTACAGGTCACACTGTAACACTAAGATTATATATATTTATTTTGGCTCCTCAGTGTTTAATCTGGTTGAGAAGCTGCCAGGTTACACAGCATGACAAACTTTCTCTTTTCACCTTCTGGGCTCATTTCCTTATGGAATTATTTTGACACACACCATATATCTATGCTGCTGTTTCAATGGGGTGAAAGTAAAACAAAACAAAGTAGAACAATTAAAAAATGACCACATTTTACTAAATTGAAGTTTTGAAAGCTTCTGCTTTAGCATAGATACATTCCTCCTCACTTTGAGAGCAATCAAGTTAGTATCATGATATTAACATGTCATGATAAATAACTGAAATCTCCAAGTTGCTTCTCCCTGTACAAAAGAGAATCAAAGCCTCTGGTTTGTTTCCGGTTCCTGACTCATTTGACAACTAGAATGGTTGTAGGTCAGAATGGTTTTTTGGTTGCTTTCAGTAACAGGAGCTACGAGAAGGAATCATCGTTTTTCAAAATTCCGACTTAGACTGATATGCAAATGTGATCACTATTCTTCTGATAACTATGAGTCATTGACAGTGCTTAGATTCGCAAAGTCGGTTAAGCCATAATTGTGGGTAGTAAGGCTTGAGGCTTTGCATGATATCCAAATCAAGCTAATGGTGGCTTATTTGACAGACCATAATTCAAGAAACCATAGCTTCATGTTATACACCCAGCCTATTAGTACAAGTGTCTGGTGCCAGATAAATTTAGTTCGGAATGA
Organism: Ptyas mucosa; assembly: GCA_012654045.1. Classification (NCBI taxonomy): domain Eukaryota; kingdom Metazoa; phylum Chordata; class Lepidosauria; order Squamata; family Colubridae; genus Ptyas; species Ptyas mucosa. The sequence continues at coordinate 2,628,132 of WNWU01000020.1, forward strand.
CTTAGAATGTAACTCTTCAGTATTAAGAGTAACACAGAGGCGCCCCCACTAATTTATGTTACCCCATGCACCATTCTGAAAATGTTAAAAAAAAGCTCAAATGTCATATGCGATGACCTTATCATGTTTTCCCACATCTATACCGGTTTTTTGACTTGAACTCTAAGGACGATGAGGTCATATCGAGAGTGCATTTATTTAGGCCCATTTTCCCATTAGATGCAATGGGGCTTTGAGCCGCTCTGTCTCTCTCTCTTTTGTACTGAGACATAATTACATGTGCATCATAAAAAATTAGGAATCAAAGTAATGATATTGTTTTGAAATGCAGTGCAAATTCAAAACCTACTCTTGGAGAAATATATAACACGTCTTGGAATCTGGCAGTAAAAGTCTTGTGGAGGTGCCTGAGGCAGTTGCTTTGGTATCTAGGAAGAGCTTGAATCTATTGGACCCGATAAAATGGACAGGTCCTTCAGCTACTTGTGTTTTACATCCCTGCCTGATTACGTTCTCCTGTATAGGTGACAAGCAGTTAAAAAGGTTTTCCATCTTTAACCTTGCCTGTGGGTGTACTTCTCCAGGCAGAGTTGATTGTGCAAGAGCAGGTGGTAGCCATGATTGTAAAATCTGCCTTTCAACCAGTGGTGGGATTCAGCCAGTTCGCACCACTTCGGGAGAACCGGTTGTTAACTTTCTGAGAAGTTTGGCAAACTGGTTGTTGGAAGAAATCATTAGGGCAGGGAACCGGTTGTTAAATTACCTGAATCCCACCACTGCCTAAAGGGACTCCTGATCCAGGAAAGGGCATAACTAGAACATAGTGAAGCTAGGCAAAGGCCTTCTTGGCCACAGCTGACACTTTTTCACTGAGCAGGAACTGTATGTTGAAGAAGACCCTCAGATTTCAAACCACTCTTGAATGGGGAAACGCAGCCCCACCACAGGTTACAGTTAGAGTCTCTCTGGGTCTAGATCAGGGGTGTCAAATTAACCGGTTGTTAAATTACCTGAATCCCACCACTGCTTTCAACCAATATACTTAGATTCCTTCTTGACATGCCTGTTCCAATACTTTCTCCCAAACCCAATCAGAACCAACTTTCTGAGGAGCCTCACTCCATTCTGCAGGACCAGAAGGACCCACCAGGCCTCCAAAAAGAAAAGGAAACGAAGAAAACTTGCATGATTTCCCATTTATTTCAAAAGCCAACTTGATGGAGATATTTAGTATTTGAAGTGAAAAAAAATCCAAAAATTCTGTATGATAATAAAAGTGCAGCAATAATAAATGGGACAGTGTCATATTTGATACCTTTCTACAACACATACAAAAGCCCCCATCTGAGGGAATTACCTCAGTTTTCCCCTAACAGGAGGCCAGCAATCAGGAATTTCTTCCTTTTGGCCATGACTTTCTATCTCAAAAATGGGAAGGCTGAACATTGACATATGGACAGCCCCACAAAGGAAGATGGATTCTATGAAATTGGACAGAACTCTCAAGAAGTTAATATGTAACTGTGTGGCCTATTTTGATTAACTGATTATATCCCATCAAGTCTTTTTTTAATTCCTAGTAGCAATAGCAATAGCATTTAGAATACTGCTTCACAGTGCTTTACAGCCTTCTCTTAGTGGTTTACAGAAGCAGCAATATTGCCCCCAACAATCTGGGTCCTCATTTTACCAAACTCGGAAGGATGGAAGGCTGAGTCAACCTTGATAGATTTTTCTCCGTGACAACCCATAAGAACTCTGACTTATTTGATGCTCCATTGGTTTGTTTTCTTGCTGTCCACATAGTATTCTCAGGAGTCTTCTCCAACTCCAAAGTTCAAGGGTGTGAATACTCCTCCTTTCCTGCTTATTCAGAGTCCAATATTAAATCATACCAATGTTCAAATAGAAATCGTTTGAAACTATCTTTGGCAAACATAGTATAGAATAATGATAACAGTAAGGATGTTATACTTGACATGCACTTTTGAGTCATAATAGTAAAAGATATTCTACTATTTTATTTCTACAAAGGAATTAAAAAAAAGATTCTGGGCATATATTAGGAGAAATAATATAATATATTGGAGAAAGTATCATAGGTTCAAGACGAAAAGTAAAATGAAAGAAACAATAGACAAAAAGGATGCATGACAAAGACTTGCACTGTAAATAGATTCGTGAACTGTCAAATGTTTTGTCGCAGGTATCTAATTTCTCTTTGTTAACCCTACAAATTATATAGGCTTATATAGTGGTGTCCCAGAGAAGGAGGACTAAGTATGTGCTACCAACATTCTCCAGAAGATTGTGGCTTGAAATAAAGACGAAAGTGTCCTTCCTCTTTCTTCTTCTCAAATGTCTTTGGTTGTGACACACTTCGAAAAATTACACTTGGAATACAACAAATGGCACGAATGGATATTAATGCTTGCTGAATGAGAGGAGAAGATAAAATACCCCTTTAAATTAAGTATCTTTCTGTTTACAGCAGGGGTGTCAAACTCTGGCCCATGGGGCTGCCATGGAAACAGCAAAGGACTGGCCCACAGTGCCTCTGCCTGTGAAAACAGAGTTTGGGAGGGCTCCATTTTCGCTGGCAAAGGGTTGCAGGAGGCTGTTGCAGCCAAAAACAGAGCTCGGGAACCTGTTTTCACTGGCAGGGCGCTCGGGCCACCACAGGCACCCCTGACACCAGTGACATTGAGCTAGCCATGTCCATCCTGGCCACTCCCACCCTGGCCCCCCCAAGGTCAAACACACCTGATGCAGCCCTCAATGAAATTGAGTTTGACATCCCTGGTTTACAGTAACTACAGAAAATGCACAAGCAGAGCCTGAGGGTAATTACTCCACACAACTGGAGAACAGGCTCCCACCAATTAATCTGTGAAGAATTTGTCTTCCAGTGATGATTAGCAGTGCTAGCTCTATAGATCCTTCAGTGGCAGAGAGGGGTCATCATGGAATTGTAGGAGCTGGAGTAGAAGCTGTTACCCTTAAGCTCTGCTTGTGCATTTTCTGTAGTTACTGTAAACCAGGGGTGTCAAACTCAATTTCATTGAGGGCTGCATCAGGTGTGTTTGACCAGTAATTATAAAATAATTACTGGCTGGTAGTTATGGGAAGTGAAGTCATACATCTGGATGGCACCAGGCTTGGGATAATGCGAAATAAATTTGGAAAGTAAGAAACAAATCCAAACATACAAGGAAACTGCATTCCGAGAGTAAAAAATTTGTACTTGCTTGACGAGCAGATTGAAGAAAAGGTCTTATTAAATTTTCACACATATTCCATCTCCCTTTTTTTGTCCAGTCATGTATGCAAGGGTGATTCGCATAAGAATTATTTCCTATTTGCTTGTAAAATCACAAAAATGTACAGAAAGAACAAAAGGATCTGGAGAAATTAATTTCTGGTTTTATTATATTCAGGCACAATTACTGTGTAATCCCTTTCCCTTCTGGACTTCCTACTGCCTTGTGATTTACAATCTGTTCTTACCAAATGCAGCTGTTTGGCTTTTTGCCAGTCTCTCCCTCCCTGATTTGGAAGGAACATATCCTCACATGAGGGTAGGGCTGTGGGACTGAGATTAGGTGGGTGAAAAATCAACTTGGCAAGAGAACCCCTTGAAAATTATCACTGAGGTCAACGATAGTTAGAGAAAAAAGAAGAAAAAACAAGATCGCTTATTGCAGAGTCAATGTGGTCTTGAGGTTTAGAATACGAACTCTATGTGGGAAAATTTGCTTGAAATCCTAATACTGTCATGAAGCTGGTGGGATGTCTTGGGTCAGTCAGTCCCTCTTAGTGTCTCACCACTTATGATTGCTATAAAGAGGAATTGTCAAGCACAGACAACCAGGAGCCAGGCCAGAGTTCAAAACCACTATTCCATGCAGCTTATACACAGGCAATTTTTTTGCTGGATAAAAATCAACAGACTTCAAGGATGGAGGGTGGGGGTGGGGGTGGGGGTGGACCTAGGTCTCTTTCAGGATGTAGAATCTTCAGCCTAATGATGCATTTGCAGTCCTAAGTCTCAGCCTGTAAACAGCATTATATTTTCCCCACTTGAACTGTTTGTATTAGAGAGTTGCTGTATTATTTGGAATCTTGGACTAAAAACAGACTATTCATGGATCTTCTTGAATTTGAGATGTGTCTCAAATTCTAAGCTACTGCTAAATCTAAGCTACTGCTGTCTATTTTCTACCCAGGAAACTCTTCTCAATGTAAACTCTTCATTTACATTGTATGTTGGGTTACTTATGACTGCAATAAATGCCTTGAAATGCACATTACAGACAAGTAAGAAGGGGAATTGTAAAGATGAAATATATTCTGTAAAATTTCTGCCTGACTTTATAGCATTCAAATATGCATCTAACCAAATCAGTCTCCCTCCTCCTCCTCCTTTGGTGAGGAGGTACAGCAATCTTTCAAGGAACAGAGAATCAAAATTTATGAAAGAAAGAGTAAATATAAATGTTTCTTTTTAGTGTTAGTCAAAGGCAAAATAATTATTAGTAACATAAATAAAAATATATGTTTAGTTATTCAACACTTGAATTGTTTAAAAAGTATCTTTGATAAAAAGCCATATGGGAAAAGATATAAGGTTCATGGGATCACAAGATATTGATCTCTTACTAAAATAGACCTTGGAATTCTTCTAGTCCAGTGCTTCTCAAATAGTGGGGCGTGCCCCCCAGGGGGGGCGCGAGGCTCCGTAAAAGGGGGCGCGTTTGACCTCGGCATCTGATTGGCTGTCCAAAACCCTTGTGACACGAGCCTGTCAGAGCCATCTTTAGTGTGGGACGTCCGTCCACACTTACTTTGTTGCCCGACGGATGTGCGCCCAATTGATGCTCAAATGACTGACAATGACCTTCTCCTGTGAAACATATTTCCCGACAAATGCCCCAATTAATCAAACTTGCTAAAGAAATCGGGCTACCGCTGCTGACATTTGCATCGATAGTGAGCATTAAGCCAGTACATGTGACTGCGCATGCTCCTCCCTTTCAAGGAGAACAGACCTTTTTCTAATAATGATACTATTTACAGTCGCGCAGGGGGCGCGAAAAATGTTTTCTTCTTCCTAGGGGGGCATGACAGAAAATAATTGAGAAGCACTGTTCTAGTCCAACCCTCTGCTCAAGCAGAAGACTCTATACCATTTCAGACAAATGGTTGTCCAATCTCTTTTCAAAAACCTTCAGGTTTTTAAAACCACCCACAACTTCTGAAGGCAAGTTGTTCCACTGATTGTTCTAACTGTCAGGAAATTTCTCCTTAATTTTAGGTTGGTTCTTTCCTTGATTAGTTTCCATCCATTGCTTCTTGTCTTGCCTTCAGATGCTTTAGAGAATAGGTTGACCCCTTCTTCTTTGTGGCAGCCTCTTAGATCAATATTTGCTATAGAGCACTGCTATCATGTCACACCCCTGGTCCTTCTTTTCATTAAACTAGACATACCAATTCCTGCAAACATTCTTCAACATATTTTAGCCTCCAGTCCCCTAATCATCTTTGTTGCTCTTCTCTGCATTCTTTCTAGAGTCTCAATATCTTTTTTACATCGTGGTGACCAAAACTGGATGCAATATTCCAGGTGTGGCCTTACCAAGGCATACCAAGTGGTATTAACACTTCATGTGACCTTGATGCTATCCCTCTATTAATGCAGCCTAGGATTGCGTTGGCTCTTTTGGCAGCGGCAGCATACTAAATAAATTTTAAATTAGATTAAAATTAATTTAAATTTAGATTTAAATTAGATTTAAATTAGATTATATATATATATATTTATATAATTTATAAGTCAATAAATTAGACTTCCACACCCAGGAAGAGAAAAATTAAGCTTAGAACAGTTCTTAGTTAGATTCTTCCTGTTTCTCTAGAGAATATATTACTCTTACAACAAATCTTGCCTCCTAAAAATTTGAGCTGAAACCTAAAGCTGAGGAGGGATGGTTAAAGCTTGTTTATTTCCAACCCCTCAACCAAAATGGTTTGCTTGATTTTTAAAAAGAGAGACATTTCTGCCAACTAGCAAAAAAAAGGAAAGATCTGGGGATTTGTTAGAAGATAGAAGGAAGGATGTTCTGAACTCAAGCTCAGTTCCTGGTTAATACCTCAGTAACATTGTCCTATTGTTGAGCTTCAATATATAAATATCACTGGAGTTTTCTTTTTAAATCTAGCTGCTTTGCAGAATAAGTGAAGGGAATAAAAGACATATAAATAAAAATTATTTACACTATAATTAAATACATGCAAAAATAAGTAAATAAATAAACTGTCATTAAAAATGGCTAATATTTTAAAGGAGTGACCTGATTGAAAAGTTTCAGAAAAACAGAGTGAAATACTGTAGTTCCCCAACTACATTATGAAATAGAATTTTATACCAGCCCCTGAAGGCAAAGAAGACAAGCAGATCATCCAAGAAAAAGTACTTGTATTTTTAAAAAAATATTTATAGAGAAGATGACCAGCAGCAAGGTAGATGGATTCAGTTACCACACAGCGGTGATGAGTGCATTATGGGAAGAGCTGAAGGACCAGGTTAGGGAAGATCATCTATGTAGTTCCTGAGAGTTGACATCAACTTAATGGCACATAATCAATCATTTTTCTTAGGGAGTATTTCCATATTTCATAGTTGTCAAAAGCAGTCTGGAAATGATCCATGGTTTTCATATCTGCTGTCTCCAAAAACTGGGAGAATGAGAAAAACATGCCTTGCCTGAGCTGCCACAGGTCTTCAGCTCCACTCTCTCTATTCATAAAATCAGTAATAAAAAGAGCATCCTATTACTCTGCAGAGAGTTGAGCCCTGAATCCAAAGAAGAAATGAGAAGCTGTATGAATTTGTTATTTTCATCCCTGTTTATTTCCCTGGAGTTCTAAAGCTGTCTGGCCATCACTTTCTTTTCATGACCAACTAGACCAAAGATATGGATTAGAATTCCCTCCCATGGAGGATGGCCTGGCTTGAGAGGCCTGACAAAGCTCCAGGGCTCCCAGATGAAAGATTTGGAATTGTTTGTTTTGGGCTACTCCTGAGCTGAAGATAAATTGGCTCAAGTTATTAAACAGAAATGATTGCTAGATTCACAAGAATTCCGTGTAGGTGCAAGAGTGGTACAAATGATTCCTATGGAAGTGCTCTTCAACTAACCACTGAGTGATAGATAGTAGGAAGCAGTCAGAAATAATTATTTCAGCCAATTCTTGCATGGAGTTGCTTCTAGGAAGTTCTTAGAAAAAACTGAAGGGCTGGATGAACTGGAGAGTTTCCAGAAGTTTCCATACCATCTGAAGATTCTTTGATAAATGCCCCTGATTTACAATGACAGATGGAAATGAGGGTGGCAAAGATGAGTGCTTCCCAGTCTTACCTAAAACAAACCAAGATCTGCAAGGAACAAATATTCATATCTCTTCATCATATTATTATAGAAAAAAAGCAGGGGACTTTTTGTTATATTTTGTCTGATGAAGAGCTCTAGAGAACTTGACGTTGTACATTTGTCCAGTGTATGTGTGTGCTTCTGTATCACTTCAGTTGGCTCTAATAAATGTATTGCTTTATTGTGGCGCTTGAATTTCCAATCCCACATTGACAAACATGACTGTCTTTAAACCAGTCTGGAGTTTTGTTTATGGTACATTTGGCTAATGGCATTGCTGAAATCTAATAAGAAAGATATATTAGTGGCTATCTGGGCAACTATTTCCTATTCTAATGAATCCAGGTATAGTGCTTAGATACTATTAGATGCTTAAAGGAAACTAAGAGTAGCATTGCAGAGTTTAGTGCTCTGGTACTCTAAGGGAATTATGTTTATTTTTCATTGCTTTTTTTTCCACAGGATTCTGCCAATAAAAATCCAGGGAATTAAATACTCTTCTTTTCTTTGGAAAGGCCTCAAAGATAAATATTTTGTTTTAAAGCATTATTGTAGGAATAATATCGTTAACAGAGAAGCCTCCGCAATAATGCTGTTGCTGCTCTAGTGTAAATGGTGAAATAGCTTACAATTGGCCAGACTTCTTGGAAGCATATTTTCTGGAGTTACTTAACCATAAACAGTTATGCATATCAAGAATATCAGTCATAAATACTAATTGCAGTGTGGTGGTTAAACTATGGGACTTGGATCAGGGAGATTCAGATCAACTCCAAATTCAGCTTCGTAGTTTTTTGAATAGCTTTGGGCAAATGGAAGGCTTCTCAGTGGAAAAAGGAATACTTGCACTGCTGTTAATGCCCAATATCTACTACAACCAAGAGACATTTGTTCTTCTCCAGTCATTTGGTACTTTACTTGTCTTCCAAGATCTTTCAGAGATAATAAACATTGTCAGGAATATCTGTTTCTATTAAGTTCCAGATCTGGAGAGGGTAAGCATTACCCCTGTCTCCAAAAATGAGAAATTACTGAATTAGATACCAGACTTCAATACCAGGGAAGTTTTTAGAGCAAGAGATTAATCCATAATTACTTTGAAAGCATTAATTGACAACACATTTGTCAAAAACAAGCCTTATCAGACTAATTTTATTTCATTTTTTGATCAGGTCATTTTTTTTTAGTAACTAGTTAGGTACAGTATGCTACGGACATATAGTTAGTCTTTGACTTAAGAGCCACTCATTTAGTGACTGTTCAAAGTTACAATGGCATTCAAAAAGTGACTTACAACCAGTCCTCACATTATGACCATTGCAGCATCCCCACAATTAATGATCAAAATTTGGGTACTTGGTAACCACATGTATTTACAATGGTTACAACATCCTGTGGTTATTTGATTGCCATTTGGGACCTTCCCCACTGACAAGCAAAGTGAATAAGGGAAGTCACTTAACAACTGCAGTGATTCACTTCAGCAAAATAGGTCATGAAATCAGGCACAACTCACTTAACAACCATCTTGCTTAGCAATGGAAATTCTGAACCCAACTGTGGTTGTAACTCGAGGATTACTTATAATGCAGCTTGACTTCAACAAAACATTTGACTAAGAGCTCATGAGAACCAGTTATTATAGTGATTAAGGTGCTGGATTGGAACCCAAAAGATTATGCGTTCTAGTCTCCCCTCAGTCATGAAAGATGGCTCATTGCCCCCTCCCCCTGAGTTGTTATGTGAACATAGGAGTTGGGAGCTTTGGTATGTCAACTTGAGTTATACAAAAGAGCCTTGGTGGTGCAGCAGACTAAAGTGCTGTTAATTAGCACCAGCTGCCTGCAATTACTGCAAGTTCGAATCTCAGGAGGCTCAAGGTTGACTCAGCCTTCCATCCTTTTGAGGTAGGTAAAATGAGGACCCGGATTGTGGGGGCAATAAGCTGACTTTGTATAAAAAAGAACACTGCTTGGGGGGGGGGGGGGCGAAAGCCCTACTAAGCAGGTATATACAAAAGTATGAAGGCTATTGCTTAACGCATTGTAAGCCACCCTGAGTCTCCGGAAAAGGGCGGCATATAAATTGAACCAATAAATAAATAAATAAATAATACAAAATAAAGGGGGAGGGAGTATAATATTTATACTCTGACAAGCAAAGTAAACATTGGCTGAAGGAAATCGGGTAGCTCTACAGCTGATTTGAAAATCTTTCTCATAAATATGGAGTGAGGTAGTGACTGTAATGTCATTAGGTTTGTGCTCTGTGCCTCTTATTCTTCAACGTTTTATTAGTTATCTGGATGAAGAGAGCAACGAAAAGTTTATCAGATTTACCAATAACACACCGCAGGCTGTAACAGCTTCATGCCTTGAAAGGTAGAAATGAAATGAAAAACGTTTTTACTAAAAGATATGGACTGAAAATAGAATGAAATTTAATAAAGACAAAATAAATCAAATGGACAGGTATAGAATGAGCAATTCCTGGTTTAGTAAAATACATATGAACATGGCTGTGGAATTATATGATACATCATATATATTTTCTTTTGAGGTGAGCAGTCTTATACAAAGAGCAGAAAAATAAGTGTAAGTGGTTTGCAAAGAAATCCAAGGCAGGAAAGAAAAGGAAAGAAAAGAAAAATCAAACTAGATCTAGTTTACACCAACACTATTCACTATTCCTCTCCATACTTTTTTACCTTTGCAAACAATCTTTGTCACTATCCTCTCTGTACAGTGACTCATATGTTGCCTTTTATATTTTACTTTGTTCTTTATAGTTGATTATATGCTAAATATGAAAGAGTAACATGATGCAGCTGTTAAAATGATAATTTTAAACGATAAAAGCATTGTTGTACCTTATTCTGCATTGGAGAAACTCCATCCTGAGTAATGAGAACAGTTTTGAGCAAAACACACACACACACACACACACACACACAGAGTTGTGAAACAGAGTCAGAGAAAGTCAATGGAATGATCAGGAAACTGGAAACCTCCTTAGGAGGGAAAAATGAAGGAACTCGAACAGCAGCAACAACTAAGCAGTAGGGTTTTTCAGTTGCTTGAAAGATTATCAATCCCCACAATGGACGAATATCTGCAAAAGTTGATGGAGTTAGCAGAGATGGCTAAATTAACTGCTTTGATAAAAGAAAAAAAAACCACAATTACTTTTGTTTCTACTTGGAAACCGCTTCTGGACTTTGTGCTTGAGGTGGGGAAAAAATGCAACTCTGATTTTGGGTTTTACCAATTAAATAGATTTGTTGTTACAGAAATGGCTACTTTATACTATAATGTAGAAGTAAAAAGTTGAAGTTTGATGTTACTATTTTATTCTACTGCACCAAAGAGAGTCAGAAGTCAATGCCTTTTCTTTCTTTTTCCCGTCTTTTATACACTTTTCTCTTCCCTTTTCCCTCTCCTATTTTTCCTACTACTTGTTTTTGTATTTTATATTACAAATTAATAAAAAGAGAAACTCATAAAAAAGAGGGGCTATCACATAAAGAAGTTAACAATGGTGAAGCTAGAGAGTAACAGTGGGATCTTGCAATGAGGAGGGAGGGAGATTGCCCACAAGGCCTAAACGGCTCTTTCCAACTGAGTGATTCAAAGAGATAAACATTGGAAGGAGCCGCAGCTCAGCAAGCAAGTGGAAGACATCTGCTCCTTAGCATCTAGATAGAAAATGGATCCCATAGAAAAGTCAAAGTTTTGAGAAGCTCCAAAGCAGAATATGAAGCCACCAGCCTACTCTTTTTTCTTTCCCACAACATATGAAATTTAGAATGATGCTAGGTGCTTGTGATTCTGGAAACAGTACAGAGCTCTCAATATTTGTAGCCATGGTTTGCCTATAACTGTCTGGTTTGGCTCTGCAATCCAATAAGACTTCAGAGGATAATTAGAACTGCAGAAAAAACAATTGCTACCAACCTGCCTTCCATTGAGGACCTGTATACTGCATGAGTCAAAAAAGAGGGCTGTGAAAATAATTACAGATCCCTCACATCCTGGACATAAACTGTTTCAACTCCTACCCTCAAAACAATGCTATAGAGCACTGCACACCAGAACAACTGGACACAAGAACAGTTTTTCCCCGAATGCCATCACTCTGCTAAACAAATAATTCCCTCAACACTGTCAAACTATTTACTAAGTCTGCATTACTATTAATCTTCTCATCGTTCCTACCACCCCTCTCCTTCCACTTATGACTGTATGACTGTAATATTTTTGCTTGTATCTTTACAATTTATATTGATATTGTTTCCTGATTGCTTATTTGTACCCTATGACTATCATTAAGTGTTGTACCTTTTGATTCTTGACAAATGTATCTTTTCTTTTTATGTACACTGAGAGGATATGCACCAAGACAAATTCCTTGTGTGTCCAATCACATTTGGCCAATAAAAAATTCTATTCTATTCTATTCTATTCTATTCTATTCTATTCTATTCTAT
>WNWU01000020.1:2640057-2693360 GCA_012654045.1 Ptyas mucosa
ATTCTATTCTATTCTATTCTATTCTATTCTATTCTATTCTATTCTATTCTATTTCCCCTCCCCCCCTTTAAACTGGCAAAATCCTTGGAAAACCAGCTGTACTTAACAATGATACTCTTTGTTGTCCATGGGCAATCTTCATTCCCACTATAAACAATTTAATATACATCTAAACTATATATTGCTCCTCCATGGTTTTTTCCTTGATAAGATCTTGGAACAAAGAGTTTTGGCATTGGCATATATGTGTAATTCATTGTTGCTTTTTTCAAACATTGTTTATTTCTACTTCTACTCTCTGACAGTGATATACTTCTGACCTTTCTTAAAATCTGAAATATTTGCACCATAATCCTCTAAGAATGACAATCTCCCATCTCTTATGGGCTTCCACTTTTTACAAGGTACTGCACAACCTGTTTAAAATTGAGAATTTGCAAACCGAAAAGATGCTCTCCCTTTTCTTCCAAATCTAGGCTTAACATAGCGGTCTCATCCCTACATAGAGATTCTGCAGCAACATCTTTCTAGCTGACTTTGCACATGGAGTGGCTAATTTCCAACAGGGATACTTTGGACTTGCTAGGTAAGATGAATTGGGCCACTGTAGGTAGACACTTAAATATATTTCCAAATCCTCATATTTCCCAGTGTCAGTGATGCTTTTATTTACCATAACCCGCTGACACTTGCCTTAACCTTATTGGATTGTCTAAGCAGCGTGTGATGCCATAGACTTCAAATGGATCACGCAAGTATATACCATTATATACCATATAATATACCATTATATCAGGGGTGAAATACAGCAGGTTCTGACAGGTTCTGGAGAACCGGTAGTGGAAATTTTGAGTTGTTTGGAGAACTGGCAAATGCCACCTCTGGCTGGCCCTAGAGTGGGGTGGGAATGGAGGTTTTGCAATATCCTTCCCCCAGGAATGGGGAGGGAATGGAGATTTTGCAGTATCCTTCCCCTGCCATGCCCACCAAGCCACACCCACCAAGCCACACCAAGCCCAGCAAGCCACGCCCACAGAACTGGTAGTAAAAAAAAATTGAATTTCACTACAACGTTATATACCGTACATATTACAAGGTCATTTATGTTCTTAATAATGTGGATGTTTTTCTGAGCCTGAGATACAATACATGCTCCTGGATTAAAGGCAACACAGGCCTTTTCCAAGGGATTGTTTCCTTCTTCCTCACTATAAAACCCCCTGATTTCCCAGGATAGTTGAGAAAGTATTAGCCTCAGGCCCATCATGACAGACCTCTTTGTCTTTGCCTCCAATATTCCAGTACTTTTAAAAAATCCTTATTTTAGCCTTTATTTACTATATTTATTTACTGTATACTTTATTTGTTAACCATATGTTTATTGCAAACATACACGTTTTGTTTCATTTTGGTAATGTGCATATATATCTTTCATTCTCATTTTGCAAATTTTGTAAGATTCTTAGTCTGCATCATATCCTGCTCCATCTTTCCTTTACTCTCAAAAGCAATTTTAAAGAATGAGCTGGTTTATGAATTTCAAAGAAGTATAAATTTACCACTAAATTTCATTTTGAACTCCCAACGCTTCAAGTAGGTAATCCATTGGGAAATATATTGTATATTCTTCCTCGCCCTTCTGCCAAATGAGCTGTATTTTGGGCATAGTATTCCAAATTCCTGTCCAATTGTTCATTCTTACTTGTGTTTACTCCCCCAAGGAAAAAGTGTAGGGGGATCTAAAATGATGTCTTATTTCTGAAAACCGAATTGCATCCTAAATTTTTATGTGGACATTTAATCTTATTTTCTCAGAATTTAGACTTTGCTACCATAGAATCAAGGAGTCAAGGTAAACATGGAATCCAAATGATAGAATGGTAGCTTAAGGGGCCTTTCGGAGGATAGTGCATTTTCTAAGAGGAGCAATTAAAACAGAAACAAATCTCCTTATTTCACAATTCTTCTCTGTTCCCAATTGCTTTCCAAGGATGGCTTTTTTACTCTCAGAAAGAGCTTCCGAGTGACAGATATGTGGTTATCATTGAATAACTTGGCCTTTAGAGGTGAATGGACTGCCAATGAATGACTTTAAACTTCACCTTCCTCAACAGGAGAATGTGCTTTCCTTTCTTTTCATCCATTTAGATTTCCAAATAATTTTTTTTCTTCTTTTAATGTTATTTTTTTCCGAGAAGTATGAATACTATCTCTGTTTTAGTATTTTAGTATTTTCCAAAATTCCAGGGAAAATTCCAGATGCATAGACCTCAAATGGCCATGGCTGGGAATTTTGAGAGTTGAAGACCACACAATGTGAACATTGCCTAGGCTGGAACCATTGCTCCAAACCAGTTAAAGAAGCTCGTGTTCTGTGTTCTGTGCATCATAATTATCCCAAGATGCTCCATTATATCTATATCCACTGGTTACATATGAATAAGATATATAGCCATGATGGCGAACCTATGGCACGTGTGCCACAGTTGGCACACAGAGCCGTATCTGTGGGCACGCAAGTGTTGCCCTAGTTCAGCATGTGCATGCCAACCAGCTGGTTTTTGGCCATTCTGGGCCCACCGGGAGTTGGGAAACGGGCCATTTCCGGCCTCCGGAGGGCCTCTGGGGAGCTGGGGAAGGCCGTTTTCGTCCTCCCCAGGCTCTTAGAAAGGCTCTGGAGCCTGGGGAGAGTGAAAAACAGGCCTACTGGGCCTACTTTGCATGCCAAAAACAGGGGGAGCATGGGGGGTCGCACACAAATGCACGGGTGTGTGTGCATAGAATTATGGGGATGGGCACACACACTCGTGACCCCGTCACACTCCCCCTACTTTTGGCACACGATGGCAAAAAGGTTAGCCATCACTGATATATAGCATTCACCTATGCATAAGAAGGGCTTGAACACGACCGGTCCTATCCAATTGCCTCTATTTAAACCCAGGCTGTCAATTTCTTGGAAATGTTCTCGGCCAGCTTCCTTTCATTCCATGAGTGCATTTTCCCATTGAACCAGGAGATGTTACAGCAACTATCTGTAAACAGCGCAAATCCAAAATTAGCAGGGATGAATGGAAGAATCATTTATCAGTTACTAGCTTCCCAAGTCATCTTTTAAAATGTCACAGATACATTGACCTTTCTGTTGTGGATTGAAATAACAACCGCTATTCAGGGCAAGAGGGTGAATATGTAGGTTTCAGTCTGCATATCAAATGACTCATCAACACGCCTGAGAAACTCCCATTGTCTATATAGATTCCTCTAGCAACATCCACAACAAACACTTGACCAAGCTGTGGAGAGTAACTGGACTTTATGATATAATCCTCCCATTGTGCAGAAGGCAGCCACTAAAACTGATATGCTCCTGGTTTCCTTTTTCCAGTCCAAGTAGAAAGGAGGAACAAATCGGATAACGCTTCCATTGTTTCACCTGATCGCAGATTTGTCACTTTGCAGTTATTTCATAATGAAATCCTCAAAGAAAGTGATCTTGGGAATGGTTCAACCAAATATGGAAGTTGTTCACTGCAATAGATGTCAGGATAAGAACATAACGCAACTCATAATGCTGACTCAGCCTTCCTTCCTTCCAACATCGGTAAAATAAGGATGAAGATTGTTGGGGGCAATATGCAAATAATGCTTACTTGGTAAAGTCCAGAGAGCACTGTAAGGCGGTTATGGGGCCGTATATATAAGCCTAAATTCTATTGCTACTGCTACTGCTAATGCTAAATTTATTTATTATTTATTTATTTATTAATCATATTTCTATGCCGCCCACTCTCCAAGGACTCTGGGCGGCTTATACCAAAGATAGTATATTAAATAGCATATTGCCCCCAACAATCTGGGTCCTCATTTTACCCACCTCGGAAGGATGGAAGGCTGAGTCAACCTTGAGCCGGTGAGATTTGATCCGCTGATCTGCTGAACTAGCAGTCAGCTGAAGTAGCTGCAGTACAGCACTCTAACCACTGTGCCACCTCGGCTCATAACCATAAACCTGCTATGTCAGGCCAAAGCCAACCCTAGTCCAACATTTTGTTTCTCATAGCGGCTAATTAGATAGTCCCTGAGATGGAGATATAGCAGGGGTGAAATCCAGCAGGTTCTGACAGGTTCTGGAGAACCGGTAGTGGAAGTTTTGAGCAGTTCGGAGAACTGGCCGTGGAAATTTTGAGTAGCTTGGAGAACCGGCAAATACTACCGGTTGGCCTAATAGTAATACTCTGGCTGGCCACAGAGTGGGGTGGGAATGGAGATTTTGCAATATCCTTCCTCTGGAATGGGGTGGGAATGGGAATTTTGCAGTATCCTTCCCCTGGAGTGGGGTGGGAATGGAGGTTTTGCAGTATCCTTCCCCTGCCACGCCCACCAAGCACGCCCACAGAACCGGTAGTAGAAAAAAATGGATTTCACCTCTGAGATATATTGCTCTCTTGCCATTATTTTCTTGCAGTTAATATTTGGAAGCATAACATCCTGAAGTGAAAAGTAAACTTGTCTCTCTAAGATTACTAGCTCTCAGTAGCCTTGCCTTCCATGAATGTAAGCCATTTAGGCTAGCAGCCATGACACATATTTTGGAATGAATTCTACAAGTTAATTGTGCACTGGATGAAGAAAACTTTGGTATAAATCTTCTTGCATCAGCCTTCATTGAATACCCCTGCTTTCCTTGTTCACATTCTCCATGCTGTGTGTTGGAATACAGTGTTCTGTGCAACTAGTCCTTGACTTACGACGATAATTGAGCCCAAATTTATGTTGCTGAGTGAGAAATTTGTTAAGTGAGTTTGCCCCATTTTATGACTTTTCTCGCCACAGTTGTTAAGCGAATCATTGTGGTTGCGAAGTTAGTAACATAGTTGTTAAGTGAATCTGGCTTCCCCATTGGCTTTGCTTGTCAGAAGGTCGCAAAAGGGGATCACGTGACCTTGGGACTCTGCAACCGTCATAAATATGAACCAATTGCCAAGCATCCAAATTTTGATCACATGACCATGGGGATGCTGCAGCGGTTGTAAGTTTGAAAAACGGCCATACATCCCTTTTTGCAGTGCTGTTGTAACTTTGAACTATCACTAAACGAACTGTTGTAAGTCGAGGACTACCTGTATTTTATGCAACAACTACAGCAGTATTCTTGAACCAGTAGATGGCAGTGTTTATAAGTTTGCATCTGTGGTATATACTCTATGTCTTTTTGTTCTGAGAAAAAGTTTCCTGTTTCCTATTACAGTTAAGCAGAAAGGCCCATGTGGACCACACACTTTCTTTGTTCTGTAGGGCTATATAAACAATTTTTAATACTGTGCCTGATTTTAGACACCTCAATCATGTTTCTGCTGCTGAGTTTTATTTTTTCTAAGATAAAGGAAGGATAAGAAAGATGCTCAAACCCACTGATCATTTTGGTCACCTTCTTCTGCACATGGTCTAGTTCAGTTATACTTTTCTTTTCAAATGTTGGGTTCAAAACTGTACTCAGGGCTCCTGGCACAGATGTGCCATAGATTTGTATAAGGGCATCACAGGGTTGGCAATATTATTTTTAGTCCCTTTTCTGACGATCCCCATGAACATTTGGTTTTAGTTTTTCTATTTCTGGGAGTTTCCTGTTATCAAGTTTTCAAACATGTTGCTTATGAAGATTTCAAGCTTGATGTTTTGTGTGGGTAAAGGATTATTTGTACATAGGGACATCACTTCTACATGGAGAAAAGAAGAAAATGCATCACTAAAAGAAATGATGAAAGAGGACAGAGATTTGCATTAGCTTAGAGATAGCTATGGGTATAAAAATATAGTACTTGAAATAGAAATCTGGTACACTGCATTTTGCAAGGAAGACTGTTGACAGGTGATCTGTATTCTTGCTTAATCTGATTATCAGTTGCTTTCTTCTCTTGGACACAAGAGCACTGAGGGACAGAAGAGCACAAGAGCACTGAGGAATCAATGGGCGTCAAAATGGTGGGGTATGACCAGTTACTGGCTCAAGATTGACTCCATTCTTCCAAAGTCAGTAAAATGAGGACCCAGATTGTTGGGGGCCATATGCTGATTCTGTAAACTGCTTAGGGCTGTAAGCACTGGGAAGCGGTATATATGTCTAAGTGCTATTGCTATTGCTAATTAAAGCCTACCTCCTTTATGTGCATGATACCTGTACATCTGACTTTAGAAAGGGGTGTCATGGTTAGATTGCCTGGTCACGCCCAACATGTTTTCATTGTTGAATCCCATCCCTATTCCTGACATTCCTGGTTGGGTAAATGCAAGGCTTTCATTGAACTGGTTGAAAGCACAGCTGTGCAGTGTTTTGGACCTGAGCTCCACCAGGTACTTTGTATAAGCTCACAAACTGAGCACCTCTCTGTCTGCAGCATCTTGGCCTTTCCAGTAACTGCATGGTAGGCAGTTAGTTACATTAATCATAGAAAAGAGGCAGTTGCTTTAAGGTGTGGAGATAGCCTATGTTCCTGGTCCCATATCCTCTGAACCTTCCAGAGATTGAATTTGAATTCCTGCACTCAGAGATTTTAAACTTCACTTCCTACTAGCCTTTATCCAGCACTTGTAGTTTCTCATTGCCTGGAGGACAGAGGTGGGTTTCAGCAGGTTCTGACCAGTTCTGGAGAACCGGTAGCAGAAATTTTGAGTAGTTCGGAGAACTGACTGGCCCCACCCCCATCTATTCTCTGCCTCCCAAGTTCCAGCTGATCGGGAGGAAATGGGGATTTTGCAGTAACCTTCCCCTGGATTGGGGAGGGAATGGAGATTTTACAGTATCCTTCCCCTGCCACGCCCACCAAGCCCTGCCACGCCCACCAAGCCACACCCATAGAACTGGTAGTAAAAGTTTTTGAAACCCACCACTGTTGGAGGACCATGGGATGTGAAGTCCTGTGTACTTGTGGAACCCAAGAGCGATTATTAGTTAAATGAGTCTCTGAGTTTAAGAAGTATCAGGGAATGTTCAGTTTTCTGTTTCTCTTTTGAGCTTTTCTCTTGTCAACCTGCAGTTTAGGCAAAAGTTTTTTCTAAAAACAGGGATTTTTTCCTAATGGACATAGCTCTTCAGATACAATGCATGTCTGTTAGCATTCATTAACAGTTGAACTTCATCCGTTCTGTGTCCATGACAACTATATATGAGCATGATATTGTTTTTGATGAGACATTCTACTACTTACATCCTTGGAATCTTTCAGCCTTCTCTTTATGTTTACAAGCACATCATTTAACAACAGCTTCTGCTGAATTCAAGTTGCTAGCAGAGGACTTGCTATAAAGTTAAAGTTAAATTTGTTATATTTAGTGGGGAGCCTCACAAAGTAAGCCTAAGGTTAAAAGACTTAGCCTCTATTGTTTTTTTTAAAAAAATGTGTATGAATTTTGTAGCATAAAATTAATTGGGGAAAAAAATCTTGCAATAATTACAGTAACTGTATGTTTTCTGATACAGATCGTGATATCAAAACACTATTTTGAAATATTTAACTTTTAACTTTGTTCCTAGCACCATACTTTATAGTCTTGATCTCATTTTCTTTATTAAAGGATAATATGTGTCTCTTTTTCAAGACAGGGTTGACTTTCCCACTTTTTGTTTTCCAGTTCATGTTTTGAGATATCATCATCCAACTGTGGGTGTGAGAACCTTTTATGCAAAATGCTAAACTGATGAGTCTTTTTGTCTTATCCACTGAAATAGGAAGGATGCTCAAAAAAAAAAAGAAAAGAGAAAATCCCTAAACCACACTTCTCTTATCTAGATCAAGGGAGATGATCAAATTTCCTATTATATCATGGTCATCTATTCTGATGACCCTTTGTTGTCAGATACGACACACCTTATTTTTCCCCCCCATCCATCCATCCTGTCAAAAGGATCGTTTCTACCAACCTGCTTTTTGTGACATAAGTTGTTAGTAAATCTCACTTTGTTGAAACAGGTTTTTCAGGCAGATACTTCACCCCAGCCTGCATTTCAATATGTGCCAGATTTATAAACTATCCCAGAGTCATTTGGTTGAATTGGGAGGCTATAGAAATTGAATGAATGACACCGAAATGCTGGAAATGTAAGACTAACTATGGAACATATTACCATCTCTGGTGGACTTGCCCAGTGGCAAAGAAATTCTGGGCCAAAGTCAAAAAGTGGTTAGAGGAGATAACACAGAAACCAATAAAGGGAGAACCAGAGCAATTCTTATTAGGGATTCCCATAGAAAATTACACAAAGGAAATATAATATTTAACATTACACATACTAACAGCAGCCTGCATAGTATATGCGCAAAATTGGAAGAAGGAAAACTCACCAACACAAGAAGATTTAATTTAAAAAAATTTAGAGTGTGCAGAGATGGACAAACTAACAAAAGAACTCAAGGAGAAAGAGGATACAGAATATTATAAAGTGTGGTGTAGATGGTATGAATGGTTGGTGACTAGGAAAAATGAAAAAGAGGAATAAAGGAGAGAGAAAAAAATGTTGATGATCAAGGTAAAATGTAGACAAAATAAGGGAAGATAGATAACAATGTGGAGTAGGATAAAGTTAAAATATGTGTAAATAGTAAGAAAGGACCACTTCAAAAAAGCTGTTAAAAAAAGAAGTGTATATATATAAATGTTGTATGTTTGTGTCTTGTTTTAATGTGTTTACAATAAAAAAAATTAAAAAAGAAATTGAATCAACTATTGTGTTGAGTCTTTGATAACAACTTTTCATTGATAATAGTGATTAATTAATAGTGTCACCTTTGCTCAATGAATTCCCCCTTTCTTAAAAAAAATATTTGTATTCCCATAACTATGATTACAGCATCCATAAATTTCTGAGTATATAAGTTCAAGTCTAGTGTACTTTCCTAGGTTGCCTTGACTACAAATCCTATAATCTATAGCCAGTATGCCCTTCTCTGGCAATTATGGAAATTATACCTTAACACATCTGAAGGATACCATCTTGGGAAAACTGCCTTGAAGAATAGAATTATAGAATTTAACCAAATCAGGCACCAGAAAACCACAACAGCAAACCGGCTCTCTACTTCAGATTTATTTCTTCAGTACTCAGAGTACCATGGAGTATACAAGAATCACAAGAACAGGTTTCTGTACTGTGCCTTGTGATTCAGTCATTAATCCAGTGAGCCCTCATTGTCTATTTTGTGTCTGTATTCTGTATTATCTTGCTAAACTCTACACAGCTCCTTTTATAGAAGATCAGGTTGCTTCTGACCAATAACATTTGTCGTCCTCTTCCATTATAAGTTTTACTCAACCTGTTTTTGTTTCTTTCTAATTCCAATAATAAATATTTTGATCTTTCATATTTGTATATATGTATATTTTTCTTCAAACCACAGTGTGTAGTGAAGTGGACTGCAGAGGAAGAAACATAGATTGGGTCGATGTTTTGAGGAAAATTAGTTGTGGTTGGGAAACCCCATGATGACATAAAGCTCTTAATTTTCTAGCGTTGCCCAATTATCACCACCTGTTGCACTAACATGGTTACTTCCTGAATATTTCTGGTCAGTTGCCATCTGCTAACCTACACATTCCCTGCCTTGTACAATAATTTAACCAAACATAGAATCATAGGGTTGGAAGGGACCTCAGAGGTCTTCAAGGCAGGAGACCTTATACTATTCTGGTCAAAAGTTTGTCCAGTCTATTTTTGAAAACCTCCAGTGATGGATGACCCACAGCACTCTGAGAGGCAAACTATTCCATTGATCTATTGTTCTCACTGTCAGGAAAGTTCAAAACTGGATCTCTCTATAACAAGCTTCCACCCATTACTTCTTGCCCTGTTGTCTAGTGCTTTGAAGAATAGATCCATTCCCTCTTCTCTCTCACAGCCCCTCAACTACTGAAAGACAGTTATTGTTTGCCTCTAATCCTTCTCTTCAATAGGCTAGATATGCTTAGCTCCATCAACCGTTCATCACCTGATTGAGCTAGTGGTGGAATTCAATTTTTTTTTTACTATCAGTTCTGTGGGCATGGCTTGGTGGGTGTGGTAGGGGAAGGATACTGCAAAATCTCCATTCCCACCCCACTCCAGGGGAAGGATACTGCAAAATCCCCATTCCCACCCCACTCTGGGGCCAGCCAGAGGTGGTACTACAATTTTGTCTGAACTACTCAAAATTTCCGCTACCGGTTCTCCAGAACCTGTCAGAACCTGCTGAATTTCACCCCTGGATTCAGACCTCCAGACCCTTTAGTTTAGAACTTAGAACAATTCTCCGTCCATTCCCCACTAATTATTGCCTCCTGCTAAAGCAATATATTATTTATGTACAAGCAGCATTGAATTACAAATGCGACTATTTGGAGCATGGAAGGATTTGCTCTGTGGTGATGATGTTCGTTGCCAAACACCTGGAAGTTATTAGTCTTTTGTATGAAAGAGTTCATTGTCCTCAGTCACAGAAGTCAAAATCCGGTTGTTCTCAGTCTCTTAAAAGACACAGATTTAAATTTAATAATGTATTACTTAACTGCTTTCTGACTTCCTCCTAATTACTCTACCATTTGGACTTTGATGTACTCTACTGATTGTCCACCCAATTTGTGCAATTCCAAACTTTGTTTCTGGCATGACATATCACATTCCCTTCTTCTAGAATAAGATAATCTTTCAAATCATTTAACAGCTGGTTTCCCTGACTTCCTTTGAAGTTGTTCTGAAGCTTTGTGCTCAAAAATAGGTATAGGACCAAATTCCACAAATTTGGTGGGATTGCAGTCCATGGAGGACTTTTAAAGAAAACCCATCTCTGGGGTACAAATGGTAAACTATCTTTTCCTGGCATGCTGTAAGTGGAACAAAATTCTCCCTACCCAATGAGTACTTAAAAAAACAAACCAACCAAAAGCCCAAGAGCAAATGATGTGTTTAGTATCACATCTTATTTTGTTCAAGTCTTAATGGGGTATCCACCATAATCTAAACCAGAGGTCTTCAAACTTGGCAGCTTTAAGACTTGTGGACTTCAACTCCCAGAATTCTTCAGCCCGCATAGCATAGCTGGCTGGAGAATTCTGGGAGTTGAAGTTCACAAGTCTTAAAGCTGCCAAGTTTAAAGACCAATGATCTAATTCAATTAGGGTTAAATCTGGTTTGCTGATGTAGAAAAACATACGTGCTCTGCATATCAGTTCAATACGTGAGATCTGCTCACCACAATTCCCATTTGTTCCCTTCTGTTACGTGAGCTGGGGTATGAAGCCTTCGTTCATGACCTCTTGCAGATTATTGTGTGGATTGCTGGGAACAATCTGTCCAAAGTTTGGCTTTGTAAATTAGTCACAGTTGGGTATGTGTAAGGGAGAGAGTGTGTAGTGGGAGGTTTTTGTTGTTGTTGTTTTGACACCAGTGTAACCTGGATGGATTTGAGAAATTGCTTTAACCCATTGCTTTTGCTTTAAATATGTTCAAGCCTGCTTTATTAATGGCTTTAGAAAATGGATGTCCAGAATGGAACCAAGCAATTTAGTAGGTTTTGAGGCGGCTCAGTTTACAATTCTGCTTCAATTGTTCTCCCCATCAGCTTCAACCTTTTGGCTTGTTTGCCGTAATTTTCCTGGCGTCTGCCTTTGTCTCCTGGCCTCTTATACCAGAGAAGTCCCACACACAGTGTAGAAGAGAACTGGTGCTTGGGTGGCTGTTGGATGGTTTATATTCAGTACGACAGACCTCACAGGCAGCTGAGGGGTACTCAAAGTTTCCCAGAGACTTTTCTGATTAATGCACTTTCAAGTGATATCAAACAGAGATTTAATTTACCACAGCATTTAGAGGGTTTGGGGAGTTTTTTAAGCGGGAAAAAATATATTGTGAGGAAGCTTCAGATGAGTGCCAATATATTGGAAAGATATTGTGTTTTTATGAATTATCCATTATAACAATGCTATCTTTATCATTTAAAAACTTTTTAATCTTAAATTATTCTGATTTTAAAGTTAATTTTGATTATATTGTACACTGCCCATCTCTGAGGGAGATGGGCGATTAAGAAATATGAAATACAAATAAGAGTATATAAAAATAGAGATAATAAAGGGGAAAAAATGTTCTCCAGTTTTATTTTCAGATTAGTCACTGCCATAAAATGGATACCTCCCAGTTTCTTTTCTTCTAGTATGGGGCCACTAATATGATTACTACCTTTTCCTTTCTGGATTACAGATATTCCTAAATAAGGCCACTCAAAAATTTGCCCTATTGAGTTCAGTGGGGTTTATTCACAGATGGTTACCTTTAAAGTCCTACAAAGCTCAGCAAACATATATTTCCCAGATACTTTACCTAGGATAGGTTTGGTCTACTCTGCATTCTCTGATAAGAGAATATGCCAAGGATTCCCATATTGTCTTTTTGTGGAAAAGAAGGAACCCAACAATACACCTTCTCTATGGAGATTCTCAGTCATCTAGGTCATGGTTGTTGTCTCAAGGTGCTTTTTCAAAAGGCAACTGGATTTTCTTTGTTTCTCCTTGAAGATGTTTTACTTCTCATCCAAGGAGCTTCTTCACTCCTGAGAACTGAAGAAGCTTTTGGATGAGAAGCGCAACCTCTTCAAGGAAAAACAAAGTCTAGTTGCTTTTTGAAAAAAAGCACCTTGTGACCTTTTCAAGGGTTATCTTCACCCTCTGGGACACTTTCCTTCTGAGAAGGGAATGTCCCCAACTTCTTAGTCTTCACAGAGACACTGAAGAGTTTATATTTGTCCAGAGATGTAGACACTGATGTTTTTCAGAGATTTTGGGGGAAGTTGAGAGCAAGTTTATCTCGGAAATAGCAATTCAGGCCAGGTACCGAGAAATCGGGGGGAAAAGCACTTCAAAGAGACTAGTTGATCCACTAATTGAAATTTGACCAAATAAGATCTACAAATGTCATACACTTTTTTTTTATTGAAAAAGTTTTAAAAGTTTTACATACATTTTCTCCCCCCTCCCCAACCACCCCCCGACTTCCGAGAGCAAATACAAAATATAAAATACAGCTCAAATTCCCTAAATTCAACTCCATTTCTCACTTATCATAATCATTAAACAAATAGATAAAAGGAAAGCAAGTCTTCTTTCTTCTTATTCCATCTAATTCAACAAAATTAGTATCCATTTATAATTACAGCAGTTAATAAAACAATTAAGTATTACCTAATCAAACCTATCATTACTCAATTTAGCTATTAGATACTTAACAAATTATTAGGTCTATACAATTTAACAAGATATTTTATAACTTCTTTCATTTAAAACAAACAAAAAAAAAACCAAAAGAAAAAACCTCATTCAAAAACCCCAAATTTAAAATAAAATACTATATAAACTCTTCCGTCCTCCACTTTTAAACCATCAAGCTCCAATTATAATTAAAACACTTAATAAAAAAAAATTTCTAACTAAAAAATAATAATCAAACCTCTTATTAATTTATCAATACATATTAACAAATCAACTAAAAACATCATTTAATAGCTATATCAAACATTTAAATTCTTCATACTAGATTAAACCAGTTGCTAATCTTCTTATCTCCACATCTTCCAACAGCATATAGAATGTCTTCATTTGCGTCTACCCACCTAAATAAAAGTTGCTTCTTTATATAAAAAAAAAAACCCCGAGTGACTTTGTAATTGTATTTCAAATAGTATCCATCAAATTCAGTCAAAAATTAGATTAATAAATTCATCAGACGTATTAGGGAAACCACCAGATCAACTGCAATTGCCCTAGGCTCATAGTCCTTTTGCCTTATATTTATTACCATCAAACAGGAAACTCCAATTTACTGTATTCAATTAAAACTTCTGCGATTGCAATTAAGTCCAGATTTATTACAGTCCTTAATAAAATATTCCAAATCATTCAGGTCAAGGCACATTTCACAGCCCAACACACCAGCATTGCTGTGATCTGTTTATTCTTTTCAAAATATTCCAATACAGCTGTAGGTTACCTCCTCATCGTCGCTCATCGCTTAGTTAACTGGCATTAAGCTGTTGGCTGTTTTCTTCCAAAAGTTCAAAATCTTTAAACACTTAAACAATACTTTTTAAGGACCATCATCTCATCAAGCAGGGTTATTTTCCATATCTCCAGTCTTTCTTCTTTTCCTTTTTACGAACTTTTTTCTTAACTTTGATCCCTCTGCCTTTTTTAACTCCAGTAAAATTTTGCATTTTTTGGGATTGCGTATTATAAAATTTTTGCAGAAATATAACTTCTTCTGGAAACAGCTCTTTAAATGCAAGTTGGATTTTATAAGAAAAAATTTGTGTAGCCAAAATCTCATCAGCTTCCAAAATTTCTTGCTCCTTATTCTGCACAGCATCCGTCTTTTTCTCCCCAAAAAAAACCTACTATAGGCTGTTGTTCTTCTTTTCCATCTCCCAACTCTTCATTCAATCCCCCACTGCTAGATTGCAACTCAGTATTTCCATGTATTTCATTGTTTCCAGCTTGAAAAGCTTGAAATATAATATCAATTTTTTCCAATAAAGCAGAGATAATTGAACTCCAAGCTTCCTCAAAATCAGACCATATCTGAGGGTTAATTAACCCTCCTTTGCTTTCTTTGCTTTCAAAAAGACCAGCCATCTTGCCCCCCTTCTTCCTTCCCTTCCAAAAGGACAGGAAAAAAAAAGAGAAAAAAAAGTATCAAAAAGAAAAAAAAGGACCCTTTGCAATTTGTAATTTATATTACTGCTTCAATTATTATTATAATTGAAGGATATACTTCCTTTCTTGTTTCATCCACTTTACAAAAAAGAGTTTTACGTTTCAAACAGGGGCTTATCAATAATTACTTTTAACTTTCACTTCTTCACACCCCGTTGAAACTCAAACGCCATTTTGCTTTCACTTTCAGCTTAAGGAAAATCTTTTAAAGAAGGTAAATCTTTGGAGTTAAAAAAAAAGAAAATACTTGCTGTTTTATTCATGCTGCTTATGCTCCGCCAGCTTGATTCAAAAAGTATTTGTTTAAAGTTGGTTGCTGGGATGGTAATGACATCTAGCTCTGCAAAGCAGAGACATCCAGGGTCCGGAGTACTGACAGGCTTAATGGGGAGCTCTCATCTTCGAGCGCCAGATTATGGGTAAAATCTGGCACTCTCAGGAGCTCTACCCCACCCGTCTACTCACTTTCCCCTCTCTTACCAGGAGGAAAGTTTCCAAACCACAAGACAGCTGATAGTCGCTGTTCTTGCGGTTCTACGGAGCCCTGGGTTGGCGCTTCAAAAAGAAGCGTCTGGCGATGTCGCGATCCCACCGGAAGTCCAATATCATACACTTTTGATGTAAAAGAATGCTGAAATCCTGCAGAATTGTAGATAATTTTCTAGTATTTATTTTATTGTTGTTTGTGATTATGGAAAGGTGCCTGGTCCAGAAAAAGGTCTGTCAGTGCCTGTCTTGGAAGATTATTTCCTGAAGATTTAACTCAGTTTGAATTTGGGCATTTACTTTATGTAAATCAGATAAATTTGAAGATTAATTTTGGGTTTCAAAGTTTGTAAACTTCTCTCTTTTTTTTTAATAAAAGTTTTTTTTTTAAACATACAAATAAACATACAATATATCTTTTCTGAACAGAATATTGGCCCGGTCATAAATTTATACAAATTTTTGTTCATCTTTAACACAATTTTATATATTCATTTTTTACCATAGTATTTATTCTTTCTAGTTTTAATAAACCAATATTACCCTCATGCTAACCTCTAATCTTGGTATACTTCATTTTTTCTTCATTGTTTCAATTCTTAAACATCCATACATGTTACCATTACTTCATATTAGCTTAATTAATTCATTATTTCCATTCAGTACTTTCTAAATATCACAATTTTTTTTATCACAAATATCACAATTGCTTACCAATTCATTTTTTAATTCACAATTTCATATATATTCCATCTGTCATGACTTATTCTCATTTCTAAGTCCTTATACCATTCATAATTTCTCAATTATTACCTTTTCTAACATTCATTTATATCTATAACTTTTCCATCAATTCATTTTAATTCTAAGTGCCTACACCATGTTTCTCTTTCTTTCTCCCTTTCTTCCCTTTTTTCATTTTCTTCTTTTTCTTCTCCCATCTTTTTATTTGCATTTTATATTCCTGCACTCTTATCCTTTGCCCTGTATTTCCCATTATTCTCGATCCCTTTCTCTTTTTTATTCTTTCAGTTAATCCCAGTGTGACCATTCATATTTTTATTATTTCTATTCCACCCCTTTTTTCCTTTGTCTTTTCCCACCCTCTCCATTTTTTTATTTTTTCCATTGTTAATCCCAATGTAATCTTTAAGTTTCACCTCTATTATTAAACTTTAAATTTACTCTTAATTTTCCTCTCTCTTTTATTATTATTACCAACATAATCAGTTAAATTTTCAATGTCTTTGTCTTTATCTTCATCTTTATTCTTAATCTCTCTTTTTTGCTTCTCATTCATTATTTCTTTATCCACTTGAGTGTTGTCTAACACTTTTTCATCAGATATTCCCTGTAATGTTGTAATTATTTCTCTTATTTCTGTTTTCAGTGACAGATACATCATTTTCATCATTTCCATTATTTCCTGCTCCATTTTGTTATATCTTGATTGTTATTATTCCAATTTTAAGTCCCGCTGTAATCCAGTTTCTTTCATCATCAAAGTTAAGTCACTTGCAGACAAAACAAAGCCTCCTTAGCAATTCTTACAGCTGGTTATCACCATCAAAGTGTTTTACTTTTTTCAACAATAAGAGTCCAATGTTGTAATGATCCAATTTCACCTGGAGGTGTCTCTCCAGAGTCCACCATTCCAATCAACAGTCTGTAAAAGTATCCATTTTGTTTATAATCCACATTGCCAATCTTCACTAACTTTTTATCCTCTTCTTTTTTGTTTTTATTTCACCAAGTCAATTTATAGTCTAATTCAAAATTTCAAAGTCCGTTTTTTCCCCTTTTCTTTTTCTTGATATAGAACTTGATATAGAACTTCTGTTACAGGGCTTTTTAGATTCCCCTTTATTTTTTGTCAAATTAAAGAAATATCTTTTCAATTTCTTTCTTTCTTAATTCTTCTAATTTTTTAAAGTTCTCCAAGTATTTTAATCCAAAAAAAATCCAAAACAACAATATTCTGGTCGGGTTTTGTCACTTTGTAGCTTCCGCTTTAATCTTATTCTTTCGTCCTTTCCCCCACACCCATTAGCCACTGTTATTCTGCTGAGACATTTATAACTAATTTAAAAGTCCTCTTTTTTTTCTTTTTCTGCCTATGAGCTAGTTGTCACTCACCCGGCATCAATGTTCTGCTCAACTCGCCACTCCTGCACAATGCTTATTCCGGTTGCCCCAGCTTACTGGCGGTCGCAATGGCCGCTGCCCCCCGCTGCTGAGTCAGGGAGAGTTTCTTCTGACTTCCGAGGAACTTGCTCATTCCTCTTTGTCTTCTGAGGTGCCTCTCCTTCTTCTCTGTCCCTATAGGACAGGTCCGGTTCGAAGACCCCTCGGTAGTGATTCGTCAACCCGGGATTTCGCAAGGCTCAACAGAGCCTGCTAATCCCAGACTGTCTCACTGTGATGTTTCTGGTCGAATCTCAAAGTTTGTAAACTTCCCAGAACCACTGTGCTCTGTGAGTTGATCCAGGGGTTGCCCAGTTCCCTAGACTCTTAAAATGATAGCTTGACACCTTTGGAGGTATATACAGGAGGTTTCATATCCAAGTCTTGAATGGAAAATATTGATAGGAAATAGCCTCTCATCAACTGATTCTATCGAGTCTTCCCACCCAGCACTAGCTACATACTAGAGTGCAAACTCTGGGCGTAGGCCATAGACATTTCTGAAACTCTTGCCAATCTGTAGTATTTTAATGTGGCAGAAGGGTTGAGTTATTATATACAACAGGAAAATAATCATTTTAGCCATATCTTAATTAGAGGAAATCAAATCAAATTAAGCTAATGTCCAGGCCCCACCTGCTACTTTTCAGAGTGCGTATCTTAGCACACTTCTAAAAGGTACTTCTGCCCAGAAAATGTACAAATTCTAAATAGAAGCACTATCTCAGGTTGGACGTTTGAAATCTTTTGCATGCAGTGCTTTCACTTATCATTTTGGATTTTCACCCTGCCTCTTTGCCCTCTGGAATACAACACCTCCCTCCTGGGAATCAAGACTACACACACACACACACACACACACACACACACACACACACACAGCTTGTATGAAACGTTTTACCATACCCAGTAAGCATGAAAATAGCCAGATGATCAGGTCTTTTATTCAAATCTTTCCACAGCTGCCCAAACAGCATTGGCTACCTGACATTGTCAGGATGTGTGTATATGTAATTTGAAAGCATGCAAATGCATGTAGATAAATAGGTACCACTTTGGTGGAATGGTAACATTGCTCTGTAATGTCATGCTGGCACATGACTGAGAATTATTCTGTGGGCACATCTGGAATACCTGGAATAAATCATGGTTCCCTGGCCTTTCCTAAGGGGATAGTCAAGAGGCAAAAGTTTTCACTGGAATGGTGCCTCAAGATGCCTGATGCAGAACATGGGTTTTGCAGTCCTAGCAGCCCGTACCCAGCTGGTTACAGTGGTAATGGAGGTATTTATTCAGCACTTTTGCCAAAATGGCTAAAACAATGTTGTACATTGCAGTGCAAGCTCCACCCTGTTCGTACAAGGGTTGAATGAAACGTAATTCCTCCATCTCATAATTTTAAATAGGGATAGTTTAATTAACGCAATGGGAAAATAATAGTTTATATGAATGGTGGTGGTGGTGGTGTTCAGTAGTGGTTCCACTTACCTTTGCTACCGTACCGTGAGTGTGCATGTGCACAGAACCTTCTGTGCATGCGCAGAGCATCCATGATGATGTCCGGGTGGGCGGGCGGAGCCTCCCACCGCTGCCACTACCAGTTCGCCTGAACCAGGGTGAACCGGTAGAAACCCACCACCGGTGGTGTTGTGATCTGTATTTACTTCACTATCTATTCTAATCACCACTGTTTCCTATGCACTTCTGGCAATGAGGGACAAACTTTTTTTAAAAAGAATTTACTGAAATATCCCTATTTAAACTAAAGTTGGAAAGGTGAAGGCATTACTGTACTTCTTAGGCAACACTTACATTATTTGTAACAGTAGGAAAAACAAATATTCCTTAGTAGGCCAGCTACTAATACCCTTTTGTGATCTTAGCATGTATGTTAAGGTCTTCCCTTGGAAAGTCTGGCCGCCATCCTTTTCTGGCTAACACGCAAAGTAAAGAGTGAAGAGTGGGCTAGCTGGATGTATTAACTACTTTTCTGTTATGCTAACATGCATACAATAAAAAAGGTCAGCTAGTGAGTTAATATTATTTCCATTGTGCTTATAATTGGCAGCCCAACAAATTTTTTGTCCTCAAATGTACTCACATCAACTCTAGACCTTAATTAATTGCCAGAGGTCTATGATTCCCCATAGAGAGCAATGTTGGAATTATGATAAGAAAGATGGCTCTCTGTCAGAATATGCAAGGCTGTGAAAGGTGTTTATTCTATGAATATATTTTAAATAAGCAGATTCACTTTATACAACCAGGAGAGTCAAGTAGTAATTCCTTCTATCTCTTTTAGACTAAAATTGAGCAAAACTCTCTTTAAATGCTCCTTTTATAAGCCAGCATAAAGAAAATAAATGCATCTCTACTATTTCTCTACTAATATTTCTTTTTCTATCTGTAAGGATCTTGACAGTGTGTCAAGAGGCAAGTATTCAAGATCCAATTCTTCTTCCCATATCTTACATTCCTGATATTGTGTAGTTCAAGAGATTGGATGGAAAAAGAGGTACATATTGGGCATAATATCTGGGCTAACATAAATAAAATTAAAGAAAACATATTTCAAATGGTGACTATAAATGCAAATTTTATAAAAGCAATTCCAAACAGGTCAGTGTTGATATTTTAGTTCAAAAGTTAAAATTCTATCTCCTGATATTTGGAGTAAAATTCAGATATAATTTTAAATAAGCCTGCGTGTGTTTCATGCTGTCAGTAAACCTTAAATCTTCAAATTATCACTGTATTTCAGAAACTTGCAATGATTCATTTCAGCACCAGCTTCTTCGGCTTAGTTGAATGATAGTTTTACTTCTTTTGACCATGAAGTTGTGTTTTCGCCCCCTTATTGATTGGCCAACAGTATTTTGTTTGTTTGTTTGTTTGTTTGTTTGTTTGTTTATTTATTTATTTATTTAATTGATTTATATGCCACCCTTCTCCGGAGACTCAGGGCGGCATACAATGCATTAAGCAATAGCCTTCATACTTTTCTATATACCTGCTTAGTAGGGCTTTTTGGTGTTCTATTTTATACAAAGTCAGCTTATTGCCCCCACAAAGCGGGTCCTCATTTTACCTACCTCGGAAGGATGGAAGGCTGAGTCAATTTTGTCGCATTTCAATGCTGCTCCACTCCCAAGGGACTCTGGGCGGCTTAGAACAGAGAATAAAACAATGCAACAATATTTTAGGAAGAACTTCCATTGTGAGGTGGCTATCTTCAGATGTCTTGGAATTATATGTTATTATAATATCAGTATCAATTCAAGCAAACTTCTGAAAATATTTAAAGAGCTGAAACTGGACTGATCATGGGCAACCTCTCCCAATTCTGGATCCACTAGAAGTGTTTGGGATACAGTTCCCAAATTCCTATCTAAGAAATCCACTTAATAACATGTGTATCAACATACAACAGTACTATACTGAACTTGTCTGGACTAAAAAGTAAGCAGAATTACTGGCTATTACTAAGAAAGAAGATGGCAGTGTTCTATATTGGAGATCAAAACAATGTTCTAGAACTCACTGCCAAACCATTTCTATATTGCTGGCACAAAAACTATATGGATATGTCCCTGAAGTCATCAGGGAGGAGTCCAGTTCAATTTAAAGGAGGGGGACAGACCCAGCCCTCATTGTTAAATAAGCTTCTAATAAAGAAGACATTCTTTTTGTTCCTTGGTATACTACAACTGGGCAAAGAAATGAATTTGTCATAAACAAAATACAGAGGTATTTATTGATAGATGGAGGGTGTCAGGCTCCAAAAACCAAGAAAGACATGTAGTGATTCTTACAAGCAGATTTCTTTATTATTCCACACTTATAGGTAGAATCTTGCCAAACTGAAGCATATTAGTATCTATATGAACCACATGAAGGTATGTGTCAGCGCTCCAAGTTACATTCTCTCCAGCGCTGACATGAACAGTAGAAATAGCAGTTTGATTTAGCAGTTTGACTTTTCACCCCCCCCCCGGCAGATAACATCCCCTAGGAAATGGGGGAAATTCCTGTGAGTTGAAGTAGCAAGAAGACAAGAGTGATTTGGAAGATGGCCAATGAGACGCTGAGAATTGAGGAACGGAAAGGGAAGGGTTTGGGGGCAGAGGGTCAGTTTTGGCTGCAACCGAGTCTGGGGCCAGATCGTTATTCCAATAAATGAAAGGTTTCATCAAAGACTTTGTGTTTGGAAATGCAATTTATTTGAAATAACATCGGAACCTGACAGTATGTTGGATATATTTGCCACCTTATTTGTAAAAACAATAAAGGTGGGATACAAGCAAACAAACATTCAATGAACTATTAGGGAGGGACAGACTTCACCCTCTTTCTCTCACACAAATTATCTGAACTAAGCTGTCTCTTACTCCTCTGAAAGGCAGCCCCTCTCCCTCCTGGGAATCTGGCCCACGACATTGAATCACAGAAGACTTGTTAAAGAGAATAAATCTTCCAATCATGTTGTATGCCCAATCAAGGAATTTTGCTAAATCTTGAACTTTGTCCTACATATTTGATAATATTAAAGCAATGAAATGAAACCTGGAAAGATCCTTGGACTGGATAGGATTCCTACCAAGATATATGAAATCAATGAAGCAAGGAAAGCCTAGCTCCTGTCTTATTAAAGATACATAACAAATCTTTTGAAAAAAGGCTATTGCTCTTATCATATTATGAGCTTTACGTAATTGTGGCTTTCGAAAGGGAAAGGAGCCCATAAATTGTGTATGTTATAATCTGATAGTTTTGATAAATGTAGTTGCCAAGATTTTGACAACTTCTTTGGCATGAAGCTTATAACAATATGACTTTCCATAATTTAGCCAGCACAGTCTGGTTTTAATGAAAGGATGTGAAGCCTCTGACAAGATTACATTATTAGTAAACATGTTGGTAGATAGTAATGAAACAACTGGAATGGCTTTGTTAAATGTCCTTGATGTGGTGCCAATTAAGTTTTTAGAACAATCTATAGAAAAAGGAACCTTGGATCTCCATCACATTTTCTTTCATGGATAAACATTTATTATGCTACGCCTGCTTGCATAAATACTGATGGAAATATTTCCACTATAATTAAGATGTGACATAGAACTTATCAAGGATGTCTTTTATCTTCCTTCAAACTGATCCTGAGAATTTGGAAAATGAAAACAGTGCCAATGTGGAAGTGCCTATGAATTAGGAAGGCTGTACACAGATACATCATTTTTCTTTGGCCAAAGACTGAACTTTGCCATTGAGTGGTATATTGGAGACATCATTCCCAAAAGTAGTGTGTGGGAACAGACCAAAGCTATATTTGATTTATTTTTTAAAAAGATACATGAATTGTAAATGTCTGTTTATTCTACAGTTAATATTCCGTTTCAATCCTCTAGTTAGTTTTATGAAAAGACCTCTATTTTGGGGTAATTAAATATTTTGTTGTAAGGTTTATATGGATTGGAGTATCTTTTAATGGATTTAAATACTCTATAGTTTAGCAAATTCTTAGAAATATGTAATGTAAACCAAAAGCACAAGAATCCAGCACTAATCCACAATTTCAGAAATTTGTACAAGACAGAATAAGAAGATAGAATAAGAAGATAGAACCATAACTAAACACTAATAATATGAACACTTTAGGCAATATATTATGGCAATCCTGAATTACTGTAATAAAGTTTATTGCTGATATGCCCAGATTTTACCAATTTTCCCCATATGTTTACATAGATATATTAATACAATATCATATTATAATTTGCTCCATTCATAAAGTGGAACTTATTCATTCTGGGATGAAGAAGTTGAGGTGATTATAAATATTGCAGAGAGGTTAAAATTTTCTTGAATTTATAACGGTTGTGGTAAATATTGGAAACCACTTCTTTCTATCTTTCTTTTATATTTTTCTTCAGCTTTTCTTTTCTTGCACTTTTCCCCTTTTCTTTGATTTTTCTTTTCTTTTTTCTTCCTTACTTTGTTAGTTTTTATCTTTTTATTTAAAAGTTTTAATAAAGATTATACACCATAAACAAGTAGCTTCTGCCCAAATTTTTGCCAGATGCAGAGAAGGCCTTTCATAAAATGTATTGACATCTATTTTTTAATTACCATTTTTTATTTCTTTTAAAGAGAAGTGAGGAATATTGGTGTCTTACTTGATAGAAAATACGGAAGCACCTAAAATACATATTTTTTAAAAAGTGATGCTCAAGATCTAATGGGTTAAACCATTGGATCTTAAAGTTAATGGAGCTGGCAAAGCCCTTAAATAATGGGAAACAAACATATAACTTAAAAGTAACTTCTTTCAAAATGAAATGCCCAGATTCGGAGAGTTTCTAAACAGACTGAACCAAGATACTAGGAAGATACATTAATCACATTCTTTGCATATTGTTTAAAAGGGAAGTTTCCTATGTTCAGTGGAATCTCGTTCCCTGAAATCAGTCTTCATGAGATTGCAACCTTAATCCAATATTTAGTTTTTTCATTAAAACCAGTGAGTGTTGCTGAACTGTGCTAAGGAAATGTTGGGTGCACTCTGTCCATTATTTATATACATTTATTACATTGTGTAAGGAGTTGAAAATGCCTCACAAAGGTTTGTTTGATCTGATTGGGCATTTATAGTTTCATCAGGAAGGCAAGAAGCTTAATCTTGAAAGAATGATTCCTGTTCAGAGAGCCTTGAGTTATTTATCAAAAATATTAAAAGCGGGATAAAAATAAAATACATTTTTATTTATCAAGGAAAGTTTAAAGAATTTAGTACAAAATTTTCCTGGGGTTACTTTGGTGACATATATTTTATGTAACTTTTTATATTTTATAATATTTTACGCGTTTTATATATATTGGCTGCTATTGATCACAGTTCAAAAAGCAAAAGCAGTTTAGGAAAAACAACTAGTGAAGTAATCTGAGTTCGTCTTGACTTTTCCTCAAAGAAACACTCAGAAGATTTCCCGGAACAAGGATTGCAGATCAAGCTCTCTTTATCAAGCAGGAGTAAAAGTAAGAGGATGGCTTGCTTACAAACAAACAGTTTCCTTTCAGCTGCAATCCCAAGATGCCATTCCAAAATATTCTGGCTCTCTTCCACTAGCCCCGGAAATAAGGGGTCTTTTTCAATTGCATGCTTTGCATGTTCAACTGAGCTATGTCTTGGTCTGGAAAAAAGGAAGAACTTTCTCCCCTCCAGAATTTAGAAACAAATCCATTCCAGTTTTTGATGGGAAATGTTGTCATGTATTACTCCAAAGCTGTATTCCCATTCTTAGCCTTTCCTATAAGACTCAGTGAACAAGGAGACAATAATGTTTAAACTCACATATGATGAGTTTATCATCATAGATACATGCAGGTCCATCCAAAATAAATTCATTGGTAAAGATTAAGCGCCCTCAAAGGAAGAGGATATACTGTATAAGGGCTTCCAAATTATAGGGAACGCTTGGAAGGCGATTAATGCAAAGGAGTTTCACAATGGGAGAATAAGAGCAATGCTCATCAAGAACACTATCCGAGAATGAAATACAGATGTTTGGCTGAGCTAACTGAGGCAAATTTAAAGGGAACCATGATGTATGAAGTTCCAAAAACTAAAAAGCAAGCTGTGTGTTATGTAACAGGTGATTTTAAGTGAATAATGTGGTTTATCCAGTACTAATTGGTAAGGCTCAGAATTCAACCCATGTATGAACCTGGCTATTTTTTCTGCCTGAACAATAAATTATCTTTTCTACTCAATGTGCCTTTTAAACAGACCCTTTCGCAAAAAACCCCCAAACCCTTAATGTATTAGAACAAAAAAACCTGATAATATTCAATAATATTATTTCTATTTTTTTTCTTGTTGGAGCTCACTCCTAATTGTTTTATCTATTAATTGCCCCTTTTTGATAACTACTATATCCACAACAGAGCATAATGTTGGAAGATTCAGGAGTTTTACTGTAATGTTGGGAAATTTAGGAGTTTTACTGAATGATTAGAAGCCTGACTTCAAATTAATAGTAGCTGATATGGCAAAATAGCTGTGCTTTATTTCTGCATACTTATCTCCTGCAGTTTATGAACATTTCTAAGATTCTATGTCCCAGTCTATGAAAAATCAATAAATCATTATTGATGTTTAGGCTAGAAATGAAGAAATCATGAGCTTTAGTCCCACCTTAGGCATGAAACCAGCTGAGTGATTTGGGGCCATTTTATCTCAGCCCTAGATAGAAGGCAATGGCAAACCACACTTCTAAAAAGCTTGCCCAGAAAAAAGTTTAATAGTAATAATAATAACAGCATGCATCTATTTAAGGATTCTCAAACTCACAATAGTCACAATAGCTGTATAAACATTATTTTATTAAATTGTGGGTGGCAATGCTGAAGTCTTTTCCAACATTGGTAGAAAAGTCTCTAGTAAGTCAAAAATTAAGAAAATGAAGAATGTCATACTATACCTTTATAACTTTATATCACAGTATTTTTCCTTATTAGAACACAAATTTCTTGTTTCGTTACTGGGATGGATTTTTCCCAACCAAAATCAGCAACTTACAAAATACTGTCATGGGCTGTAGAAAAGTTTAGAGCAGTGGTGGCGAACCTATGACACGTGTGTCAAAGATGACATGCCACAATGTTTGGGATGACATGCCAGCGTTCACCAACACCTGGCGACAACTATTCTTGAAAGTGTTCTCCATTCTCATGAGAATTGTGTGAAAACAGGATGTATTTTTCCAGATTTCAGAAGCCGCAGAAACGCATGCTCTGAAGCTGCTTCAAGAATGAAAGTCTTGTGTGACCTACCTGGAGCAGGTGAGCCACAGGGCCTGTTGGGGTACATCGCCTGAAGGTAAGTGAGCCATGGCAGATCTTGGGGAACACCAGGCTGTGAGGCAATTGCACCATTCCTCAAGGCTTGTACACCTTGGGGAACCACACAAAGCTGCCTTTTTAAGCGGCAGCGGAGGTCCTGGAACAGAGGTGGGTTTCAGCAGGTTCTGACCAGTTCCTGAGAACCATTAGCGAAAATTTTGAGTAGTTCGGAGAACCGGTAAATATCACCACTGACTGGCCCCACCCTCATCTATTCTCTGCCTCCCGAGTTCCAGCTGATTGGGAGGAAATGGGGATTTTGCAGTAACCTTCCTCTGGAGTGGGGTGGGAATAGAGATTTTACAATATCCTTTCCCTGCCACGCCCACCAAGCCACACCCACAGAACCAGTAGTAAAAATTTTTGAATCCCACCACTGTGCTAGGACCAAAGTTGAGGCTTTCAGGCCCAGCTTCGGTAGTGTTGCCGCAGTTCAGAGTGGCCTAGATTGGGAGGGGTGGGGATTGTTTCTCTTTTGTTTGAGGGTTTACAGCCCAGCAGAGTCCATTTTCTGAATTTTTGACATGTGAAGCCCAAAGGTTTCGCCATCACTGTTCTCATGGTTAAGGCAACCAGGCTAGGAACTGAGAAACGGAGTTCTGGTTTCTGCCTAAAGCATAAAAATCCATCTGGGTGACATTGAACCAGTTGCTCTCAGCCCAAGTCACCTCACAAGGTGGCTGTTGTGGGCAAAGAGGAGGAGGAAGAAGGAGTATTAGGTATGTTTTCCGCCTGGAGTTATTTCTAAAAATATTAAAGATGGGATTAAAAAATACTTAGAAAATGAGCAGAAAACCTTGTGGAGTAGGTGAAGTAGGAGAGCTCCTGCTTTCGCACTCGGTTCATCCAGATCCTTTCAACTGCTTGTTCAGGTTCATTATAAATGTGGCTTCACCAGCCAGAGAGAATTTTAGAAATAAAAAGCAGATAGTATCCTTACAATTTATATTGATATTGTTTCCTGATTGCTTATTTGTAACCTATGACTATCATTAAGTGTTGTACCTTATGATTCTTGATGAACGTATCTTTTCTTTTATGTACACTGAGAGCTTATGCACCAAAGACAAATTCCTTGTGTGTCCAATCACACTTGGCCAATAAAAAATTCTATTCTATTTTATTCTATAGGCACAGGTGAAGGGAAATTATAGTGAGATAATGGAAGGAGTTCTTCCACCACCTCTAACATCGGGCCACCACTATATTCTGTTTTAGAATGGTACAAGTAATGATAAATTATATAATATGATGACAGTAACAGTTCCAAAGCGAGCTGAAAAAGAATACCTGACAGGTGCTTCGGGGTCTATGTGGTGAAGCAGGATCTCCCTCACTTTGTCACGTCAGTCTTAACCCAGCCTGTCAACTGCTTCTCAGGCTGGCTGATAGAAGCTGGCAGTCAACCTGTTTCTCCTGCTACTGTCCCTCCCTCACCGCCCCTCCAGCATCAATCTTGGCAGCCTGATGTGACGACTATCAGGAGAATCCACAGCAGGGGTGTCCAACATATGAGCCGAGGTGGCGTAGTGGTTAGAGTGCAGTATTGCAGCTACTTCAGCTGACTGCTAGTTCAGCAGATCAGCGGATCAAATCTCACCGGCTCAAGGTTGACTCAGCCTTCCATCCTTCCAAGGTGGGCAAAATGAGGACCCAGATTGTTAGGGGGCAACATGCTATTTAGTATATTGTCTTTGGTGTAAGCCACTCAGAGTCATCGGAGAGTGGGTGGCATAGAAATATGACTAATAAAATAAATAAATAAATAAAATAAAATAAAATAAAATAAACATCTGGCAACTTTAAGACTTCTGGACTTCAACTCCCAGAATTCCCCAGACAGACTTTTTTCCCTACAGGTCTTAAAAGTTGCCAAGGTTGGACGCCTTGGATCTATAGGGTGGCTGGGAGCTTCCCAATCCCTACTTAAATAGGGAACATCTCCTGTTCAGCTGAGGAGCCCTATCTATCCCACAAGCAGGAAGCATGGGGCCCTTCCA
Organism: Ptyas mucosa; assembly: GCA_012654045.1. NCBI lineage: Eukaryota > Metazoa > Chordata > Lepidosauria > Squamata > Colubridae > Ptyas > Ptyas mucosa. Next base: position 2,668,359 of record WNWU01000020.1, read on the forward strand.
GGTAAACCAGGAAATTCACTTTCCACCTGCAGTATAATAATCTTGAGAAAGTAGAAGAAAATAGTAGTAGTTTGAATCTTGAATCCCCAGTAGTTTGAATCTTGATTCTTTCAATATAAAAAAGCCTAGGTACAAGAAGCAATCTTTCAGTCGTGACTTACTAATTTACTGGAAGTATTTCCAAAAAGATCTTCCAATGCTAGTCTGGTTTATATAGCGAGATGGATGCCAGTAAATATATGGATTCCTTCCTGAAAAAGGAAAGGTCAGATTTTGCGCATGCAAGTTTCCAAAGTTATCAGCTCCAAAGTAAAAAAAATAAAAATCAGCGGATGTTGCCAAACTGTTACCCTTTATGGGTTCCAATCTGTTTGAAGATGCCATGTCCTCATACCTGAAATTCTACTGTATTTAGGTGGCAAATTCAACAGCCATAAAAATTGAATGGATTCAATACTTTAATCGATACTGCAAGAACCAATTGATATATTACAGAAACTGGGGCTATCTAGTCACCTTATCAAGTATGAACATTAAAATGCATTTAAATAATTGCATTTTCAATATGAAACAGCCTTCTGCTTTTGTGAAGTAAAAATGGATAAGGTAAACATGGGATGTACATTATTAACAAGAATGACACTTTTTTTTGCAGATACATGTCATCAGGAACCTTGGGTTGACTATTGCACCATAATTACAATAAATACTATCAATGATCTATTGCCACAAGATATGTGAGATACCACATCATGCATATTTATTTTGAAGGCATAGATATCAATATGCAAACTATAGTACTCAGGATATGCTTCACCCTAGTAAAGAATTTCATTCACTAAATGTAATCAAATTGATGAGTTGGTTTTTCTTTTTAAACCTACTCACCGATCAATGGGAAATGAATTTCCATGTGGGTGTTTTTCAGCATCCCAACTGACCGCATTTCCTTTTAAAGAAGTGCTTTGAAAGATGGAAATTATGAAGCACCACTTTCATGTTTCCCTTGGGTGAACTTTTATATTAGCTTGTCAAGCGACCGCTCACATTAGGATTGTGTTTCGTTCTTCAATTAGAACCAGTCGGAATCTTATCAAGCCAAAGAACAAAGGGATGTATGGGAATTCCAGCCAAAGAGAATGCAGCCCCTTCTGCTTCCCAGGCTGCAAAGCTTTCTACTGGCTGGATGTTATTTCAAGAGCTGTGCATCCCATCCATAGGCTTCTGTGAATCCAGAAGCTGATGGGCTCTGACGCCTTGCAAGCATCAAACTTATTCATGTTCAGGAATGGGAGGGTCAGGGCCATTGACACACACCAGTATCCTGCTGCCTATTATTTCCTGCCAATTCTGGCAGCTTTCCAAACTCTGACATGACAGGTGGATGGAGTTCACAAGGAAATCATGTCATGAGCCAGTTTTCCAGGAAAGCTGTTAATTCAATTCACAAAGTGAGCTCTTGAGACAGAAAGGGAATCTAACTGAGTGGGAATGCTCATCTCTGATTTTTTTAAGGAGAAGAGAGGAAATCTTTCTGATAACCCAGCTTTATCCAATGCAGAGAGGATTCTATTTTAGAATATTTGATTCCTGAATGGAAGTAGGGTGGACTTTTCTTCATAGTATATGGCTCTGTCCATTTGGTGAATCCTGTACTGAACCAGAGAGATCCTAGTGGAATCAATATGAAAACAAGTTAATATCATTTGGCATACATGGAGACGGAGACAGAGAAATTAATAATCGAGCAAGGATAAATAATGAGCATAATTTGAGGATACGTTTAAAGGATTATTGGTGTTATTCTCTCTGACAGTTTGTTTTGGGAGCACTTCTGTGATAGCCACTTTGAGGTGGGCAGTTAGAATATTTGGAGACTGACAGCTCTAGTCCAGGCAATTAAAAGACACGTCAGGTAGTTATTTTTGCCCTTTCCTGATTAAAACATTGTCTCCATGAAGTTAAAGTCAAAAAATATGATAGAGAGTTGAGTAGTTAAATTGGAAGGTGCCATTATTTGGACTCCCTTCAATTCTGTGAATCAGACAGGGCCATTACCAGATGTAAATATATCTGGTTGGGGGAATTTTAGAGTGGAACTGAGTGGGACTAGGTAATATCTTTGGATGTATTATTTCTTTCAATGGGGCCAACAAAGAAGGAAACATTCACAAAGAATTAAAGGACATCTGAAAAAGAATTCCCCTCCCATTTGATCTTCCTGAGCAAGCCTACCATGCATAGGAAGCTACTTCATTTCCAGCAATCATCCCTCCCTAATTCATTTTTGGTTGAATTATGCTTCTTATACTCATTTTGCCTAAGTAAATGGCCAATAAGAGATCACTTTGCTTAAGGTCATTAAAAATATTAGGGGGTGTTCTCTTACAATCTAAAACTGTGGCACAGAGGAACAATTAGCAGAACATACATGTTGCAAAAGGGCTACTGTCCGTTACACATATCTGCATTTCTGATAACCCAGAGAGCCTGAGTGGCGTAGCAGGCTAATGCCTCCTATTAAGGCAGCATTTAACATCCAGCTGCCTGCAATTACTGCGAATTCTAATCTCACCAGGCTCAAGGTTGACTCAGCCTTCCATCCTTTCTAAGGTGGGTAAAATGAGGACCCGGTTTGTGGGGGCAATAAGCTGACTTTGTATAAATATACAAAAAGTATGAAGGCTATTGCTTAACGCATTGTAAGCCGCCCTGAGTCTCCGGAGAAGGGCGGCATATAAATATAAATTAAAAAAAAAAAAAAGGCTTCTTGTTCAATCACCTCTGACCCACCATGTCATTCAGGAGTTTGAAACCTGAACCAAACCTGAAAAGCCTTAAATGATATTGAGCTGAAAGTTTGGGTCCAAAAAAAAAAGAAAAGAAAAAAAAGGCTCATTCTCTCATATTATCCTTAGGAGAAGTGTTTCTATTTTCTATACTCACGTGCCATTCAGATGGTTGGCTGGTGGTTTCAGTGCACCTGAATTTTACAATACACACAGTCAAATTGCTGGGCTAAACAAAATTCCAGCAGGGGAAAAAAAAACCATATTACAGCCAGAACATGCTGTCTTTGTTTCCCTAGTTGAAGCTTGATCAGAATTATTGCTTTAGTATGGGAGGGTCACCCTTTGCCTTGCAGATGATAACCACTGCCCTCATTCTGAATAAGAGTGGGTTTTTAAATCCTCTGTCCACTGATTTAGCAATGCTGTGTGTCCTGCTAATTGTCACTCTGTGCCACAGCTTTATATTGTAAGAGAACACCCCCTAATATTTTTAATGACCTTAAGCAAAGTGATTGACATAAGATACCCGTGTCAGATGTTCTAGTGACGCAATATGTTCCCCCAGTAGCAGGAAAGCTTCCTGCCGTGATTAAGTTCGAGCTATGAAAAGTGCTAAAATGTGTGGTCAGCTTTCCTCTGATGCAAGTGATTTTATTATAGTGTCTGGTAACTGTGGAGTGTAGCAACACAAATACTGAGTCTAAACATCCCCTCCCATACGTATAGCTGCTGCTCTATTTAAATCACAGCTTGTACTTTAGAAGGCTAGGGTCTCAGTTGTGAGCACTGTTTCCATGTGCACATTTTTAACAAAAGGGTTGGGGTTATTCATGCAATGATGTACCTCCACCATTCCTTCATTTGGAGAAAGCCAGTAATATTCTGAGAGGAAATTTCTGGGGCTTGATTTTACATCTCTTCAGCAGGGGTGAAATGCTCCTGGTTCGGACCGGATCGCCCGATCCGGTAGCGATGGCGGCGGGTGGTTCAGAGAACCGGTAGCAAAAATCCCTGCGGTGCCCCACCACCACCATGCCCAGCTGAGCGGCACGATCTTCAGAGGCTTTTTTTTTTTTACTTTTAAAAGCATTTTTTTTACAACTTCTTCCGCCCAAAAAATGCTTTTAAAAGTAAAAAAAAAAAAGCCTCTGAAGATCGCGTGGCTCAGCTGGGATCTCAGAGGCTTTTCAAAGCATTTTTTTCTGCAACCTCTTCAGCGGAAGAGGTGGTTAAAACAATGCTTTAAAAGTCTCTCTGACGATCCCAGCTGAGTTGCCTGATTGTCAGAAAGACTTTTCAAAGCATTTTTTAAAACGATCAGGCAACTCAGCTGGGATCATCAGAGAGACTTTGAAAGCATTTTTTTCTGCAACCTCTTGAGAAATGGTTAAAAAAATGCTTTGAAAAGGCTCTGACGATCCCAGCTGTGTTCCTGATCGGCAGAGGCTTTTCAAAGCATTTTTTTGCATTTGCAGAAAAAATGCTTTGAAAAGTTAAAATAATAATAAAAAAAGTTGGCCACGCCCACCCAGTCAAATTACCCCCCCACCAAGCTACGCCCACAGAACGGTAGTAACAAATTTTACATTTCACCCCTGCTCTCCAGACACAGAGCATTACCGCACTCGTAATTTAAAAGTTGCAATCCTATTCACATTTACTTACAGGCAAATTCTATTGGACAAAAAATAGGACATTTCAGTTGTATACACAACTGAGCCACAGGTTTACATTCATCTGTAACAGAGCAGATTCTTAATCAACCATATGGCTCTATCTTTAAAATGTAGGACTACAATGGCCAATTTCACAAACACCTTGGATTTTTTTTGCTATTACATTCTTACACTGCAGGATGTCATGACCCAAGTCACATCCTTTAGTTTGGAAACTTTCAGTCTATTCCCAGATGAATCTTACACACTGAGGAAGGAATGACACTTTGAACATGATCGGATAGACTCTGTTGTTACTACTTAACATGCTAACATGCCACAGAACTGAGTCTTAACACTGGAAATAGGCTGAGATGCTTTTGCTCAAGTCCTGGACATACCCCAAATTACAGCTTCTTTGGCATGTAGAGAGATAGAAGAAACGGAATTCCGAGACCAACGTTGTCTCTCGCCTCAAGTGTTGTTTTGGGGTACAAGAACTTATATGCATCTGAGGTTCATGCTTTGTATTTTGGGGGACAATTCTTTTTGACCAAGCAACACATCTCTGCAAGCATAGTCTGGTTGGGAGTCAGATTACATCAGTGAAGTTCAATGGCAAAGCAAGAGTGAGTGAAGCAGGGCCATCGTGTTTCTGGCACCCTTTTTCAGTCTCTCTGTTGCCCTTTTGCTCTTTTACTCCTAGAGAGGAGGCTGCAGGGGAAAGTTGAAATCACTTACCCAAAATCTGAATTTTGTTCCTGCAAGAGGCTGTTGAAATTAGGTTGAGGGTATACGAAATTAGGCAATGAGCTTCTCTGTTACTACACTACTCACCTTCAGCCAACAGCTTCTCCTATGCCAACCGACATAGCCAAAATTTAAGGCATTTCCTGAAGGCCAGGAGAGAGGGGAATAGATCTCACCTCCAATGGCAAGATGTTCCAAAAGGCAGAGGCAGAAAAGACTTTTCTCCTGGACCCCACCCCCTTGCTGCAATTCCTTGCCTGATGGGGTGTGAAGAATGGGCCAATCCCATTGAGGAAAGATGGCTCCTCAGATATGGTGGACCTATGCCATAAAGGGTTTTAAAGATAGTTAATTCAACACCTTGAATTAGCTGAAAGCAGATCAGCAGCCAGTGCAAAGTGATGTCACATGTGCTACCCTAGGAGCCTCAAAACTGTCCGTACTGTTGTATTCTGGAACAATTGTAGCTTCTGAATACCTTTCAAGGGTAGCTCCATGTAGAGTGCATGATCCAAATGACAGATGACCAGAACATGAGTCATTGAGCACAGGGCCTCACAATCCAGACAAGAGTACAGTTGGCGCACAGTCCCAAATTGTACAAAGGTTCTTCTAACCATGATTGCCACCTGCTCTTTGGGCAGGAGTCATGAGTCTAGGAAAATCCCCAAGTTGCACATTAGGTCTATCTGGAGTAGAGCCACTCCATCCAGAACTAACAAAGATAAACCTCTGGATCCAAAGACTCCACAACTTCTCCATCTTACCAAAGTTCAGTAGCAGCCTATTGTCCCCCATCCAGACCCTTACAGCCTCTTAAGTACTGTGAAAGCACAGCCATAGTATCACTTGGCTTACAAGTGAAACATGGCTAGCATCCACTCTGAATTAAATTCAATGATCTGCTAGAACCATTTTATTTGCATTTAATGCATTTAATTTGTATATACATGTTACTATTTCAATTTGTGTTTGATTTCAGCTTTTTGAAATTTTACCGCTTTAGGCTTGGTTCATAGGATCTTTTATTGTATTTTAAGTTTTTAACATAAATTTTGCATACGCTGCCCCATACATTTCTTAAATAAAGATGCAGAAGAGAAAGTTCAACATTAGCAGACTTGTAGAGGTTCAACTGCACTTAATAATCAGTAATTGTACAAGCTTTCAGGGACTGGATAAAAGTTCCATCTGCATAGTTTAATGTTCTTCCTCTCTAGTTTCATGTGTTCCTTAGAATTTCAGTGGGGCAGAGATGAACAAAATACATTGAAGCCGTCTCTGGCTGTGCATTCGTATCACTCATATCCATACTGGTCTTCTGGGACGGATCTGTACAGGTAGTCCTCGACTTACAACAGTTCATTTAGTGACCATTTGAAGTTAACAACAGCACTGAAAAAAGTGACTTATGACCATTTTTCACACTTATGACCACTGCAGCATTCCCGTGGTCATGTGATTGATATTCGGATGTTTGATGTCTGACTCACATTTATGATGGTTGCAGTATCCCAGGTCATGTGATCATCTTTTGCAACCTTCTGACAAGCAAAGTCAACGGGAAAACCATATTCACTTAACAATCATGGTACTAATTTAACAACTACAGTGATTCAGTTAACAAATGTGGCAAAAAAAGTCATAAAATGGGGCAAAACTCCCTTAACAAATTTCTCACTTAGCAACATAAATTTTGTGCTAAATTGTGGTTGTAAACTGAGGATTACCTGTACCAGATCAGAATGGAAATAACTAAACCTTGTGAAGCTCTAGCAGCAGAAATTGTTTATTATTTTTAAAATGAAGGGTTCATTAAAAAAAATATCAAAACCACCCCAAAGTGCTAAGTATGAGAGCATTATAATAATGAAATTTATAGAAAAAAGTCATTTTTAGCTATACAGATATTTTGTTTACTTTGGGCTAATAAGCATAGAGATTAACTTGTGTCTTAAGCATTAATCCCCCTCCCCTGAGCACCCAAAATTTTAAAAAGTTCAATATTTCTCTTGAAAAAGTACCATAAATTTCTTAGGAACAAAACAAGAGTAGAGAAGTGATCTGAGGATTCACTAATGCAGCTACTGTAGGCCTTAAAAAAATAAGTTGATGAAATATGTATGCAAACTTTTCATCTATTGAAAACGTAATGCCACAAAATTGGAGGAGAAAGCCATGAGCAGACTTTTGGCACTTTTAGGTGTTTTCTGATCGTCTTCTCAATTTTCCTGACATTTCCTGTTTCCAACATTATCCAAGCATTCAGAATAACTTGGGAGTACAACAACAAAAATCTTTGCTGCAGAAGACAGAGCTGAGAAGGAGGGCAGTAAGCAGAGGCAATGCATAAGGATGGGGAGGCAAATAACATTTCAAGATGTTTTCCAAATGGGTGGAGAAGGAAAAAGGGAATTGCTTTATTTGCAACTCTTTGTAAATCAAACAAACATGCTAATCAATGAAGCATGCAATGAAATTGCTATTTTCAGTTTGGGAGATGGTACTGAGGCAGCAGAACCTCTTTGTTCCACACCAAGGTAAACAACAGGTAGAAGCTGATTTTTTCAAGGGAAATCTGGAGTAGAAAAACAGTTAAAGTTTAGATCAAATAATTCTATGAAAAGAAATAGCTGTTAACAAAGAATTAGCTTGTTCTTATGGGCATATATACATTATCAATTGCTTACTGCTATCTTTGACTATAATAGGTTTTCTCACCTTAGCTTATCTTGCTTTTAAGTTTATAATATAACTGGAGAGAGGGGTAAATGCCAATAGGAGCCTAAATGGAAGGAAGAAACTACTAAACCTAATTCACCTTGAAATATGTTTATGATAAAACGGATACCAATTATTCCTGATTTTGCAAGAACTGTTTACTTAACATTGATAAATCCAAACAGTCAGTAATAAAAGACATCCTGTAGCCCAAATGAAAATAAATAGATTTGTGCACTGTGACCCATTGCATTCTCTGTCTTTTTTAGAGGGTTTGTTTTTTTTTAATGTAGTTCTTAAGCAAACAGGTTCCTCTGGTTAGCCACTAGAACTGTCTGGCTTTCACGCCTCTTGGTCTTCTTGTGGTGCTGGCGGATTTTCCAGCACAATGCACTTGACACCAGCAAAAAGAGTCCAGATGACAAGAGAATCAAACCAAACACAGAGATGATGGATCCATGGGAGTTGAAGCTATATGCCACCGCAGTGACCACCACACCAGCAATGAGGATCACCACCCCAAATGGGATTGTACAGCGGTAGCAGGAGAGTTCAGCTCCCCCTGTAGCAGCCGTCAGTTGGCATTCGCTCACCAAAGGGACAGCTATTACCCTGTAGTCATTGTTGTTGCTTTTCTCCTGCGTTGCACACTGAGGACACTTGGAACTTCCCAAGATCTCTTTAATAGGCTCGTCTGTCATCTTGCAATGTTGGACTAGCTTCTCTTGCATCAATGCTGAGGCTTGGGTGTTGTTTGAAAGGTTTCAGCTGTGAAAAGGAAATGGATTTGAATGCATGAATATTTCTGGACTACCTCTAGAAACAGGATGGACAATCTGCAGCCCCACATCTTTTGAACTCCCAGAGTCCTTTCTATCCCAGGGTTGATGGCATTTTGAAATGAGAAAGCAAACTGCATTATAAGCCATAAAAGTCTTAAAATAACATGAAACCCGTTGCAGCATCCTAACAAATACAAGAATAACCTGGACCCACTTATCTGCCACAACTTTGGTCCCCCTATTCCTTCCTGGATAATGTTAAGACCATAGTCCACTTCCAGATCACCATTGGGAGAGAGGAATAATCCCCCCCCCCCCCAGCTATTATTCCTAACCTGGGAGCAATTGGCAAATTCTGTCATTTGCCTATGTTGAAAGCTAGGAGAAAACAAATCTTTCAAATGCAGTTCGGAGCCATCTTCTGTGTTTTTTTTACATTTTTAACTTAAAACTCAGACATTTCTCTACTGCAATTTTGTAGTGATTCATTTGTTGTAATTCAACAATTGTGTGTTAGAGTATAGATTGAGTAGCAAAAATGGCATAAGGAAATATTTTTGAAGGGTTAACAGGACAATCATTGGAATTGTTCAACATAAGTGCAACTGGTGTTCATCTAAATCAGTGGTTCCTAACATGGGGCCCACGTCCCACAGGGAGGCAATTTGATTTTTAATGGGGGCAATTGGAACCTTGTTTAAACCAAGTTAATGGCCTTTTAGGCTTCCTCCGTGTGAGTTCACTTTTTGAATATTAAGAATTATATGTCATGGGGGGGGGGAGGGCATCAGGATTTTAGAGATGCTTAGGTGGGGGCATGGCCAAAAAAAGGTTGGGAATCACTGATCTAAATATGATAGCATAAATGGTATTATAAATGGTATCATAATATTGAAAGATACCAAAAAAAAAGTATCAAGACCAGCAATTTCTTCTACATCTCCTATACAGGTCAGGGATAGAGTTGATGTAGAACTGTCACATTTTAACTTATTCAGGTCCATAGCCTCCATAGAACTAACTACCATATACTTTGCAGGTATCTTTTACTTATTGAAAACATTTACTCTGGGCCTTTCCAAACCTTAAGGCAGTTTCCAGCAATACAACAATGAAAATTATTTGTGATTTTTTCAGGTTACTAGACTGCACAGCTCACAAAAGACAAACTGATCCCCTACTGTTCGTATGTGCAGCATTCTCCCAGACATTTGCAAACAGTCATTTCCTTCCAGATAGAAGAAAAGCAGGGAGCGTGAATGTTTACAACACCTGCTAATTCTGGCTTTTACAAAAGCACTGGGACTTTCCCTGGCCAGCCTGAAAAACTCAGTGGAAAAGAAGTAAGCAGAAGGAGAAAAATATTTCCAATTTAAGATAGCAGAATCGAATACCCTGTTAGTCCAACACCCTTATTTATACCCTAATTAGGAATAATCTCAGCATAAAAATATTTTAATGAAATATTCATTTCCGTTTTTGGAGAGTAACTGAACATGAATTATTCTAGCACAGCAGGACTGGAGTAGTGCTATACATCGCTGAATGTCTATTTTGCTACTATTAGATTTTTATCCCATCTTTATGTTTAGTTATCTTAAGGCAGCAAACATATCTAATTCTCCCAATTGCTATTCTCTCCACAACAACTCTGTGATGTGGGCTGGACCAAGAGAAGGACAGGCCCAAATTACCCAGCTGGCTTTCATGTTAAAAGGAAGCCTAGAACTCACACTCTTCTGGTTTCTAGGCCAACACCTTTATCATCACATCAGATTGGCTTCTCCATTTCCTCATTGAAAGCCACCATTTGTAAAGTAAAAGTCACATAACAAGAGTTGTTGATTTTTATTTAATATTATGGTAGACATTTTAGTTTAGAGTATGTGGTCTCTTAGGAATGAACTAGCTTACTGTACTTACATACCCGCACACACACCACACCATGGCCATCAAAAATTGAATACTGATTTTTAATTTACTTTCTAATCAAGATTATTTTTCATTCTATTTAAAAGAACAACTATTTCTCAGTCATAACAAAACAATAAGAATGCCAACAAAAAGTTTTGGCATTATAATATTTGTCCAAGTATCTCAAAAGGATACATCCAATGTTCCTAACATGTTATATATTATATAAGTATATTTTATTTATTTTATTTTATTAGTCATATTTCTATGCCGCCCACTCTCCGAGGACTCTGGGCGGCTTACACCAAAGACAGCATATTAAATAGCATATTGCCCCCAACAATCTGGGTCCTCATTTTACCCACCTCGGAAGGATGGAAGGCTGAGTCAACCTTGAGCCGGTGAGATTTGATCCGCTGATCTGCTGAACTAGCAGTCAGCTGAAGTAGCTGCAGTACTGCACTCTAACCACTGCGCCACCTCGGCTCTTGCCAATATAACCAAGGGTGTACTGATAAAATCCATCTTGCAGTCTCTTTATTAATAAGGTAAAAACACTTTGCATTTTATATTCATGATATGGCTATAATCAATTGAGACCTCCTAAGGCAGTTATTTAAATATTACATGGCATGGACTCATGGAAATGTGTTTCCAACAGCACAGAAAGGAATAAGGATTACAGGTAGAATAACTTCAATATTCAAGGACCAGCCAAAACATCTTATGAAAAGAAATTCATAACAAGAGAGGCTCACTACTGATATCCATTCCAACTTATGGTGCTCTTGAAAAGCTATGCTTTAATGGCCTTTCTCAAAACTAACAGAATGGAGGACAACCTAATTTTGGGAATCTGCGGCTTCAAAAATGAAATCTGGGATTGAGAAGGTTCATTCCTGCAGCATGTAAAATGACAACCCTTAAAAGAGCTCATCCTACCATGCAAGAAGATAACCCCATAAATAACCAACTCTAAACCATAGAGGACTTTAAAGACGACATTGAATAACATCTGGAAAAGAACAAGCACCCGGTACTGCTCTTGAAATAGAAGTATTACTTGGGAGAAACGTAAGGCTTCTGCCACTATTCAAGCTAATGCAGTCAATGCATTCTGAATCAATCTAAACTTCTGGATGCTCTTCAAGGGAAGCCCCACATATATTGCAGTAATTCAGTAATAAGTGGCTAAGCTATAAATGATCCAGAATAATGTTTGCCAGTCTTGAGATCATCTGACATGCCAGATGTAACCTGGTCACATTTGCCGTTGGCTCTTTGTCAGAAGCTGGAGATCCAGAGGGACCGCCAGATTATGAACCAGTTCTAAAAAAAGGAAGTACATGTCTCTGGTACTGGAAATTCTCCATGTCCATTGCTACTTTGTCAGGATTGAGCTTTCTTTATCAGATCCTAATTAACTTTCAAGGTCTAGGACAAGACTTCTTGTTCAGCCCAATGTCAAGATAAGCATCATCAGCATATTGATGATATGTGACTCCATGCCAATGAATATCCTCTGCAGCCGGTTCATATAGATATTAAATAGGAAGGGTAAAGTACCAAGTATTACTACTGACTGAAAACTCCCCTTCAGGAAGGAGGAAAACCACAATAAAATAATGTCCCCTACGCCTAACTCTTGAAGTCGGGCTATAATAAACAGAGATCTCAAAAGCCATATAAAGATACAGCAATACCGTGTCACACTTTCACTATCCCAGGCTCATTTACATGCCTGAAATAAGACTGAAAAAGCATCTAGACAATCTATTTCCTCCACTATTCTTCAATTATCAATATCCTTCCCTAAAATGAGAATGTTAGAGACTGGACAACAGTTATCCAATATAGCTAGATTATATTGCTTCTTAAAAAGGTACAATACTACCTTTCTAAAGATAGGGAGTACTACTGCCTCTCTCAAGGGTGTATTAACCACTACTAATCCAGAGCCTTGGTGGCGCAGCAGACTAATGTGCTGTTAACTAGCACCAGCTGCCTGCAATTACTGCAAGTTCGAATCTCACCAGGCTCAAGGTTGACTCAGCCTTCCATCCTTTCAAGATGGGTAAAATGAGGACCCAGATTGTGGGGGCAATAAACTGACTTTGTATATATATAAAAAAAAGAACACCGCTTGGGGGGCTCGAAAGCCCTACTAAGCAGGTATATACAAAAGTATGAAGGCTATTGCTTAACGCATTGTAAGCCGCCCTGAGTCTCCGGAGAAGGGCAGCATATAAATTGAACCAATAAATAAATAAATAAATACCCAGCCCCAGTCACCTGATAGCTCCTTGGAGACTGTCACCAAGCAGAAAGACGGGCACCCAAACCACAAGGGTCAGAGCCAATACTGTGAAGAACATTATCCACTTCCTCAGAACCAAAAGAATCAAACTCTCTGGATTAACCTTGCAAGGAACACTCTTAGTTATCTCAATAAGATCTGCCTAATTAGCACCCAGTTCCAAATGGATTTTATTTTATTTTTCTCATCTTTACTTAATATGGTAAGGGTAACTTTAAACAGGCCACTGAATAGTAAACTATGGATCAATAATAGGTATTTTAGAACTCATATTAGCACATGTAAGATTAAGCTACATTCTTATAAGATCCAGAAAGGTTTGCTCTTTGTCTTTTCCTGATGTGGCTTTAGGTGTCTCTGCTGTTTCACTTCCTGGATCTTCTCAGTAATCTTGGAGCTTCTCAATAATCCTGGAGCTTTTCAGTAATCCAAGGAGTTCTCATGAACTGGTGTTCAGGAAGAGGCCGCCTAGGTGCAATTCTATGCAAAGCTGCAGCTGTCCAAGTATTCCCAGCTGGAGAGCAACACTTCAGCACAGAGATCCACCAGTGTTTAGAAATCCCCCCCAGGCATTCTTTGGAAACCAAGTGGATCCATTATGTTCTTGGGCCAGGCCAATCAAATGAGCCTATCCTCCTGTTTGGTAGTGTTGCTCAGATTCATAGCAATTAGAGAGTTATCTGACCACATTAAATGGCAGATGTTAACATTTATATATCACATTTGTTCTAAGCAATCATCAAGTCTAATACGGGAACTCCTACACGAGTTGGGGCTGTCCATCTATCCGAGTTTATCCATCTATTCTGGTAGTAGCTCTTCAATATCTTCGGCAAATAAGTTTCTGTATATCTGATCTTTTAAAAAGCAAATAAAAACGAATAACGTTTTGCTTTCTAAAGAAGAAAAAAGAATACCAGTCAACTCTCAAAGTGAGCAATACAGGCTATGAGGTTAACCTAAAAACAAACCTAGAGATTACAGGCTTGGTTGTCAATTGGATAATCTCTTGGATACCCTTTTATGATAGATCTGGTTTAATTACAGTGGAAGTGTCATATGTCTATTGCATACCACAATAAAAAAACTTGAGTTAGCTATTATACCATATCATCTTTACTATCCATAGCAATACTGCTGTCAGTTCTTCAGTTGAGAAAACTAAAAGTATCCTTAAACAGAGGCCTCAATATTTTTATTAACTTATTATCCGTTCAGCATCATTAATGTATGTCATGTTCTGCAAAGTTTTCTAAGCAAAAGTTATTTCTCCTTAGAAAGATTACTGTTTAACAATTGATAGTGAAAAAATCAACACGCATTGGAGTGTCACTGTTTCATTCTTTAAATATGACTTATAATGCATTCTTCTTTTCTTTTTTTTTGCAAATGCATGATTCTATATTTTTCCTCTTCCATGGGGAAAGTGTAAACGCCCCCCTAATATCAAAATTTCTTCAAATCCAAAGGACGACAAAAATTTCTTTGTGATAGAATACAAGTTAGGATTGTACAAATCAAATATTGTACTATAACATAAACAGATAAATATAGGGCAGAGATTGTTCATCTTAACAAACAAGTTTAAAAAGTCTATTGAATGATACATTTGTATTTATTTCTTCAGATATTAAGTTATACTGATGCAGTTTTATTTTTGATCTAAGACCATAATAATTTATTATTGTTCATGCACACAAGCAAGAGCTAGCTTCCACCTACCTCTTCTGTAAAACATTTATCATGACTTGATTTGGCAAGCAACGGTGAAGGTTTATTCCAAAAATCAGACTTTTATTCTCCAAATCAGTTGATGAACAGCAAAAATTGAGGGCTTTTAACCGTTTGTGTTGTTTTTTCTTGTGAAAACCAGACACTCTAGAGAAAAGAAAGGACCTAGAGAAAAGAAATTGGATAGAATGATAACTGCAAAAGGATGAAGTTAACATAAATGATAGAAATATTCAATATAAGCAACAGCATACCTTTTTTCATATATATATATATATATATTATATGTACATGTGTACACACACACACACACATATACATATGTACACATAAATAGGAGTCCTGGTGGTGCGGTGGACTAATTCATTGTTATTAAGATCAGCTGCTTGCAATTACTGCAAGTTCTAATCTCACCAGGCTCAAGGTTGACTCAACCTTCCATCCTTTCTAAGGTAGGTGAAATAAGGACCCAGATTGTGGGGGCAATAAACTGACTTTGTATAAATATACAAAAGTATGAAGGCTATTGCTTAACGCACTGTAAGCCGCCCTAAATCTCCAGAGAAGGGCGGCATAAAAATCAAATTTTAAAAAAATAGTATATATATATATATATATATATATATATATATATATATACACACACACACACACACACACACTATACTGTAAATATATATACTGTATATATATAATATACGCGGGAGAAAACTCGAATAACCAAAGACCTATATACAAACACCCCCGAAAACCTCAGAAAACATATATATACTATTATATACACACATATGTGTACATATGTGTGTGTGTATGTGTGTGTGTGTGTGTGTGTGTGTGTATTCAGGATTTCTGTTTATTAAATAAATTATGCAGTGCAGAATGTATTAGTCAGACTACAGCTAACAGCTCTTAAGGTAGGGCAATATATGACAAACAAGCACATACATCTATCAAATTAAAAAGAACAACACAACCAATTTTGAGGAATTTCTGTTAATTAAATCCTGCTGTTAAAAAATTAAAAAAAATCAGGAAGTAAACACTACCAGTTATTTCCCTTTTCAGGGGAATTACCTTTCTTTGGAAGAGTTCAACATCATTCAGCCCACCAGATTAGAATTCCACAGAATAGACACCAGAGCTCTAGAAGCTCCATTATTTATGCCATTTGATCTGGTAACTTCATCCTTGTTTGTTCCTCATCAACTGCTCCAAAGAATTTTTTCAGCCTGGCTCATCTGACCAGAGAGGCCTCGAATATGACAGCGATCCAGAGGGAACAGGAAACACAAATCACTTGAGCAGCTTCTCTTCATACAGCATTCAAAATAAAGCACTTGCATTTCTCTCTGTGAGGTAGACCCTACCTATATGCAGCCCTGTCCTTAAGGAAAATAAATAACTACTTCAGGTGAGAGAAGCCGAGGAGCAGGATGCCAATTTCTCAGCCTGTCATCCTATTCTTCCATGCTATCTTAGGTTATGGTGAGGTGAGAAAGATCTGTGTCCCTCATTGTTTAATTCTTAGCTTGCTAAATCAGCTTATTGCTTCAGGTATGGAGACAAATGGTTGTCCTGCTCAGTCCTGAAAGCAAGATCTTGTCAATTTCACTGTATAGAAGAGGAAAAAAGGACAACCCTCCTCTCTGCTATCTTTCAAGCTGATCCCATTTAAAATGACAAACTTTCTTGAACACCTGCATTTCTAACAGCTACATCCCAGATTGACACTTTCCATGATTTCCCTAAGCAAGGAAGAGCCAAAGCAGCGTCAGCTAGAGCAACAGCTGTGAAACCACAAGGCAGTCAGGTTAACCTTCTGAACCTGCAAAAGATCTGCTACTAAGCTTACTCAACATTCCTTTCCTCTGCCTGAACGGCTCTAGAGGACACTTTGGCCAGTTCAACACTTCAAGCCAAGGCTTCAGACCAGGGCTAGCAAGAAATGTGAGGAAGAGATAGAGGGATCACTGCCTACATACTACTTGCATTGGATCAAAATACCATGCTGGGCTGATCCTGTTTTCTGATGACAGATATCCTCACTGTAATTGTTAAAGATGTATTCAGAAACACAGCCTTGAATAGTAACGTTGAAGTATTTTCTTTTGCAACATGGTTTATCAAAGTACAAGGCTGAATTTTCACAAGCGATGTTACTCCAGTTGGTATTTTCAGATGCATCGGAGTATAACTCTCATAGTTTGCAGCTAGGGTAGCCCCTGGCTTATAGTGATGGGAAATTTAGTACACACATCTGGACAACACTTGCCCATGGATGGTTGCTATATGGCACTAAGACATCAGCAATAGCAGTATAGAAAAGGAAGTGCACATGTTATTTTGAAGATATGTAATTCAAGGGCAGTGGGGGTGGTCCTCATCCCATAACTAGCTTTATGTTTAGGGGTTATTAAGCAGTTAAAAGTTCTTGTGTGCTCTCTCTCTCTCTTGCTCTTTCCCCCTCTCTCACTTTCTCACACACAAAATTCACATTCAGTTTAGCAGAAGGAGATTCAGATTTACAAAACCTTTTAGAGATCTTGGCTCCTTGAGGAAAAGGTCTGAATGCACAGATTGTGGCTTTGTATACTAATAATCTATCCTAACTTCTCTTTCATATTTCAAGGATTAGGCAAAAACTTATATGAAAGATCTCTATTTCCAAAACCTTTCAGAGCTTTCTTTTAAAAAAAAACAACAACAAATCCTGAGCTAAACAGACAGATTATCTGACCTGGTATAAAGTTCTTACATTTCACAGAATTGAAAGATTGATGAAATTTAGGACTAGACATGTTCAACGAATTCCAATTTCAGTGTGTGTTCTCCCAAAGCAAAGAATAGCTTTTCCACAGGTTAGATTTAAAGGTACAACATTTATGCTTCTGAAGGGCAGATAAAATCACAGCTCCCTAAAAGATCATCTCTTTCCCTCTTTTGAAGGATCAACTCTTTTCGGGTATCAGTTATGACATTTCATATTTATAATGTCCCTGCTAGCTAGCTGACTGGATCAGTCAAATGAGGAAGATGTATATTTCTTACTTGTGGGCTGCTCTTATCTGAGAAGATTGCTAAGTGTGACTGTGTGGCAACTGCTATAAGGGGAATGTGGATCTAATGCTAGACTTTTTGAATTGTCTAGGTGTTCTTCTATCAGTGGTGGGTTTCTACCAGTTTGCCCCAGTTTGGGCGAGCCGGTAGTGGCGATGGTTCGCTCCGACTGTCAACTGGGCCCTCCCACCAGCCCCTGCGCTATACCTACCTATATTCTTTCATTTTAAACCCAGCTGATAGGTGTTGCAGAACAAATTGCCGCATCTCAGCTGTTCTGAAATGCAATGTACTTGCACGGAGCGCGTGCGCGAAGCGAACCGGTTGTAACACCGGTTGAAACCCACCACTGTGGTATATCATTATTACCTACATTATTTTCTATCTAAACACATTTTATGAGATATACTCCAATATTCTGCCAAATATTTTAATTAAACAAATTGATTTTATGGTCCTGCCATTCCAGTTAAAACAATTTCTTAATATTACAACAACCTAAGAGTATCACCAAAGACAAACTTGACTCAAACAAAAGCACAGAATGGGATATAACAACTAAGGATGCACAATTTTCTGCCTCTTCACATTCATACATGGCTTTTACGACCTCTGAGATGAGCTACATCCAGCAGAGATCTGAGGACTGAAATACCTACAATTTATTCCAAGACAATTTATTAGAAGCTGATTCTCAAATATAAAGAATATATGACCAGAAGTCTTAGTAGGTGAGGTCCATTTGTGTACATATTATTTACGATGTACCTATAGAATGCTGAAATAGCTGAGCTCCTTAACAGCTTCTGGACAGTCATCCAGACAGTCATTCAGCTAATCCTCATTTGGCTACAAAGCTCCTTGAATACTGTACTCTTGGGCTAGTCAATTGAACTTATGGTGAGGGCAAAAAAAAAGCATATTTGCCCTGACTTGTGATGCCTGATTTAGCGCTACTGCAGAAGATAAACTCCATCAGTACAGAGGACATTGGAGGGAAAGCCAGATAGATCTATAATGTACTGAAGTACACACCCCACAACTATCATGGAACATGCAGAAGGTTGGGCCAAATATTGAATTGTTTGGCAGCTTTTACCACATTCTGAAAACTAAAGAGAAGGAGGGCCATTATTCTGTGGTAGAGCACAAAGTTTGAATGCACAAAACATTGAGTTTAATTCACAGCATCTCTAAGAAGAATTTTGTATGAGTCTGACCCAAACTATGAGCCTGACCCAGTGTCTGCATGAAATATTCAAAAATAATCAACTCCAGTATAATTTTTTTTAAAAAAAGTTATTAATTCTGATCAAGGGGAGAATAAATAGATATACTTGTGATTCTGTACCTGTATCTCCTATTCTATTCTAACTGTATCAGGTCACAAATCCATACACTTGTATGCATTTATAAAGATCACATTTTATATAGAGCAAACTTAAAACTAAAGAATTATTCTGAAGCAAAGTCTCTCTGATATGAACCAAAGAAACTTGGAGAGGATCACACTAGGAAATTATCTTTTGATCTTTTTCCCCATCCCTCCTGCCATGAGATCCTCATTTCAATATTTCCTAACTTTTTCGGTTTCTTTGAAGACATATTTCTCTGCCCAAGGATGGAAAGAGACAACAACAGGATTGTCGTCTCTTTCTTGAAAGAGGTATGATTCTCCATATCCTAGTAGCACTGTTAATGTTCTTCCCACCTTTGGTTGAACAAGGCTTGCAACTTTTGAAGCATGAGAGAGTTTAGGAACAGAGCCTGTACTGGGGAATTATCTTCTTGCAAAAACAACTTTCCCCTTTGATCTTTCCTGCCAGAAAAAACAATTCCAATCTGTTTTTGTAAACCTTTCTTTATTGATTCCTTTGCTGCCTCCAACATTTTCTCTATCCCTACTTATCTTTACTTAGCTAAATTGCAAATCTTTTAGGTACTTCTACAATCTACATCCTGACTAGTATCAATCCATTTATCATCTTTAGTGATGTTTAGCAGAAATTGTTATAGCAGGTGTGTGGGTGGGGGGTTGTTTATACAACATTTTACCAGATCCCAATCCCAGATGAAATATGGCCCCAGATTATTTGAAGAATTGAAAAAAAAAGTAAAAGAACTGTTAAGTATTAACTCTGACATTTTGTGGAAAGAAGATTAAAAAGAAAGTTATGGCTTCCAGGAATGTTCAAGGCTGAATACTTTAAAGTAAATAAAACACAGTAATATTAATGATGTTTCAGGACTGAAAAACCTTGCTGAATATAGCATTTATTAGTAACTATAAGGAGCTGCTATATGTTCTTACTCAGAAGTAAACTCTCTTCCATTGAAAGAGTTTAACTTCCAAAATATCATGTACCGTACAACCTTAATATTATAAGAAAAGAAATACAATTTTAATAACTTCATCTTGTGTAGACATACAATTCAATTTGTGTGCTGAGACCCATTGCTGCATTCCTCAATCCTGCATGAATTCAACATTCATTTAGGTGCATCTTGCATTTAATTTTTTTCCCCAACTACATTTGACCTAGCTGATGTACAGAATGACACAACACCTCCAATAGTCCAGACATCAACTTCAGGATGGTCAAGTAACACTCAAATGCAAATTACACCACTAACTCTAGTTCCATTTCAGAAGGTTATAGAGACCTGAGTCTTCAAGAAAAAGAGAATCCAAAGGAAAATAATTTAATTTAATTTAATTAATCATATTTCTATGCCGCCCAACTCCCAAGGGACTCTGGGCATTTTGCACTCGGGGCAATAATAACATTTTGCATATTAATATTCTTACCCTTCTTTAGGTATTCCGGGGGTGGGGGGATCTGTGTAATCTAGTTTTAGTTCTCGCTGCACGTTGAAATACTATAAGCATGATTCCAAAAGCTAGTTCCGGTTGTGCGATTCAAACTTTTACGTGCCTGTCTTTTAAGCCCCATTGTAAAAATTAAGATCCTATAATGTAAGGCAACGCGGTTTGGAAATCTAGCAAGCGAGGAAAGTGGGGCCAGAGTGGTAAATCAAACCCCTTCGCTCATAATCCGCAGTCAAACAGACGAATCAATGCATGAATAAAATGTATTACGGGGCATTTATTTCAATATTAAGATTGAAAGAAAGCAGCAGAGTTACTGGAGAGTTTCGATTATTATAATGTCATATCTCTAAAAGACGGGGACATATAGCCTAAAGAGAATTCGGAGGGAAAGGTAAAAACTATCTGGAAGCACTTATCCTTTTAAAAGTTTTTTTCTTTTTTAAAGAACTGCCTACAGCTACTGAGGGAAAAAAAACCACAATAAAAATCCGTATTGCATTTAATATCCCTCCCCTGAAATTCCCCGGTGCTCTACGGTCGTTTTTCGAAGTTTCCCCCCTCTAGTTTTTTCTCAATAACCGAGAACCGGAGTTACTGTTTAAAGATAAGCTTATTTAGGAAGAGAAGGGAAAAGCCCGGAAAAGTTTACACCAGTTCTCCCTTTAAATCCAACCCAGGAGCCAAAAACGAGCCGTGTGAGAGCAGCTTACCTCCGCTCGATCAGCGAAGAACTGAACATACACTTGCCCAGAGCAATCCGAAGAGGGGGAAGCTAGGGACTGTAAACAAACGGCTGAGCCAGAGCTTAAAAAAAAAAAAAAAATCAAGGGACCGGAGTCAATTTCACAAGATTAAATGAAAAGCGTTCTTGGAGGGAACAAGCTGCTGGGGGATAAACTTCACTGATTCTGGGTGGTCTCAGCGAAATCACCACAAAGGGGCGTCTGGGGAAGCAGACTCATCTTTTGCTAATGACAGAATACAACAGCAGGGAAACTGAGAATTGTTAGTTGGGAGAAAGGTTCCAGGAGACTTTGTAATGGGCAAAAGTATGTCCTTATAGAAACAAGGACGAGTGCCCTTCTGCAATCAATCAATAACTACAGGATATCTGAATTATGTACCTTTGAGCAAGCCACAGCTGTTCGGAAATTGGCAGTAATTTGCTTTTATTTTATACGATCATTTATGATTATTTACACTCAGGCTTCATAAAAATGTTCAGGTGTTATATTGTATCTATTGATATCCATCTTGTCTATACCTGCTTCCTAGCTATAATGGGGAAAAATAGACTGGTTGACTAGCATAGATTATTGGGAGCCATACCCATATTTACTACTTCTAGGCCATAGGTGTCACTTACAGCCACAGTTACATCAAAATGGTGACATTTGCATACGTTACTGTGGAAATGTTTCAATTGTAAAATTTGCATCAGTCACATCATATATGTTGCATGGATATTCCATTATTTGTCATCTCTTGTCCGTTTTGCTAACATCCATATCTTGGGCCACCCTTCACTTATTGTGTAGCTTTGTACCAGTCATTATTTCGCAGAATTACCACCCTCAAAAAGGTGCTATGAAAAAAAAAAATAAGGGGGCAGAAGGATCAATACATCTCCAGCTCTTCGAAAGAAAAGGAAGGTGCACATATGAAGAGCTCTACCTGTTTTAATATGCTACTGATCAAAATGTGTTGGGTTCCTTAATTCCCAACAAATGTGCATATGTCACACTGACTCACGGATTATTCAACCATATTCTAGCTTAGCATATTATACAAGATACATTCATGTAGTTAGTGAGGGCTCAATATGATGTGCAAATTGTGGAATTGGGTTAAATGAATAAACATGAAGTAAAGTGGCTAAGTATTCATGAGAGATAGCTAGGCTGGTGTACTGGTTAAGACACTCGGCTAGAAACCAGGCAACAGTGTATTCCAGTGCTGCCTCAGGTGCAAAGCCAGTTGCGTGACTTTGGCCACTCCACCCCTCTCACTCTAGAAGAAGGCAAGGGCAAACCAGTAAAAGAGCAGGAACTAGTCCAGGCAATTGCCATGAGTTCATACTGAGTCAAAGACACCCCCCCCCCCCAAAAGTAATGAGAACAAAGCCAGTAAGTCTGTGAAACAGCTTTTGTGGGTTTTCTGTGAACACATGACTTTCTCAAAATCTACAAAATGTTGGCGATCTACTGAAAAAGACAAAATATTCCCCAAATTGGGGATGTAGCCAAGGCTGGAATAATGAAACAGCCTTCTGAAAAAGAAATGGCTGAGCAGTACCTAAACAGAAAACACACCATAGGTAAGTTAGGCATTTCCATGCTGCAGCCTTCTGTGCATAAACCATAAAACTTTATATGATCATTTATTATATTAAAGAATAGCGGCACTCTTAGAACAACAGGCTTTTCAATAAATATTTACCTAGCAATTTTCAGACTAAGGCAATGAATCCAAAAAAGACTAATTCAACAACTTGCAAGAGTGAGACTGAAACATGAGCAAAACAGATCGTCAGTTTGGTCTGCCGAAATTGCCAAGCAATTTCTCATTGCAAAAGAATTGGAAAGAGGTGTTTATTCTTCAGTAAGTACCATAGGATGTTCAGAGTGGGATACTCCCAGCAGGGGCCAGAAGGCAGAATGAAAAGGTCTGAATGTGAACATAAGGAGCAAATCTTTAATTTCTTAAGACACCATTTGCCAGATGCAATAAAACTGGTACCTCCTTCTTATTAAGAAAACAAGGGCTCTTTTCCTGGAGAATGAACAATTCTGAGAGGGTGTAACTGTTCATAATTATGATGTGCTTTGTAAGAATGTCAACAAAAGAAAAGACCTTTTGAAGATCCAGTGTTTTTGAAATATGCCAGTGTAAAGAGATTTGTGTTTTTGAAAGGATGTTTAATTAAAACTTTAAAAAATATATAGCCTTTACTCCACAACAGAGGTTAGCAAACAGTTGCACAAAGTATCCCAAAGTGTGATTCAAAGGACATCTTGCTGCTAAGATAAAGGATTTTTGACTTAAAAATGCTACCTACCATTCCTTTTGCCAGCAGAAAACTAAACTGACATAAAAAATCTGCCCCTCCACTGATAATCCCTATATTCATAGATACAATGTACAGTAGTGGCCAAAATTATGGAAATGTTTGGGAAAAGTGTATTTTCTAAAACTAATAACACCAGGTTTTTTTGGAGTAGTACCATAAAATTATATATCAATGGAAAGATAATTCAATCAACAATGTAATGCAATAACTTTTATGAAGGATTTGCTATTAGAATAGCAGTTACAGTATAAAGAAGAAAAGTGAAACACATAGAAAAAGCAAGATATACAAACATTATCATGTCAGTTAATACTTAGTTGGGTAACCTTTAGCATGAATTACGGCCTTACAATGTCTTCCCATGGAGTGAACCAAGTCTTTTAGTTCTGCAGCTGTTATAATGTGAAACCAAGATTGATTGAATGATTGCTTCTATTAACTGGGTTTAATTGCTGGGTTGCTTCTGACTAACAGGTTTCTTTAGTCGGCTCCATAGGTTTTCAATTGGGTTAAGGTCTCGGCTATTCCCAGGCCATTCCAGCAGTGGAATATGATTATCTTGAAACTCCAAAAATAAATGGTGTTATTAGCCACCAAACTTCAAAAATACACTTTTCCCAAAAGGTTTCCACAATTTGGGCCACTACTGTAGGTAGTTTATAATTCTAAAACTATAAGACACCTTTTTTTCCTTTTTACGAACCTCTAATCCCTTAATTTGGGGTAGAGATGGGGCAGCTAAAAGAAGCTGAGTGTTTATTGCTCGGATGCCCTTCCTGACTCCTATGTGGAATTCCGAGAAAGAAACATCTGCTGCTACCTACCCATAGGGTTGAATTCTCAACCTTCTGAGTGAGAGGCGAGAATCTTCAACATTCTTTGCAAGACATAACTGCCACTACCTCCGTCAATTCTGCTTTAAAACTGGAATCCAATGTAGAGTGATTATGAGCCACTTTGTCCACCAAATGTGCAGTATATCCTTCACAATGACCAACTACTAGCTGGTGGAAAAGTGGCTGTCTCTCATTTACTCTCCACATTCTGTCACCACTCTAGTCCACCATGACAGGTGTGCGTGTGGGAGCAGGCTGCATGATGAAGCACGAAAGAAAGCCAAGACCCTCCTATATAACTGTCCCTGCACTTGTATCTGTACCTGGTGGGTGGCCTTTGGGGATAGCTTGGTCTGAAATAAATTGAGTCTTCTACTACACAGAAAAGAATAACTCTGGAATAGAGACCAGAAGGGAAGGAGTAATATCTGTCCTAGTTTAAATTTCAGATCAGATGAGGTAGCTTCATAAGGATAAGAAAGAAAGAAGAAAGAGAAAGAAAGAAAGAAAGAAAGAAAGAAAGAAAGAAAGAAAGAAAGAAAGA
>WNWU01000020.1:2693370-2733798 GCA_012654045.1 Ptyas mucosa
AGAAAGAAAGAAAGAAAGAAAGAAAGAAAGAAAGAAAGAAAGAAAGAGGAAGGAAGGAAGCTATGTCAGTATTATAGTTAGATGCAAGTGAGGAAAGTCTTATGAATATATGGAAAATAGAAACTTGCAGTTATGACTTGTTATTTCAAATTAACATTCTGAATATGTCCTTGTTATACTCCTTTCATATTTCCTATGCCATTGGCTCAATGAAGTAATAAAATGGAAGCTACTTTGTGTACTGCCTAATAGTATAGTCAAATCCCTTTTTAATGATTTTATCCAAAAGGATTGTGTTTTAATCTTATGTCATATTTACTAATTTGCTTAGGTGCTAGTTCCTTATTTTCTGCATGTTAAGGGTATTAAGGACAATTTCTGCCCCTTATGAAATGGATTTTCCCCCCAAAACATGCTCCTTAGAGCAATGTGTACATTAAGGTACACATATTTCCTTTTTGAATGCAGAAGCTGACACATATCCAATTACAGCCAAAATAATTAAGGTGTTTAATTATTGGGTTAAGCTTTAATTACTGGATTAAGCAGATTCACAATTTGTCAAGTTGTGTCTTTTGAAGCAATTGAAATTTCCCACTCATCTTGCAATTGTTGCTTTATGTTTTTAACCAATCATATGCATATCTTTGGCTCTTCACCAAAAGTTTTTCTGACTACAAATAATGCTTACGATAATCAGTCATTTAAAAACACGATTCTGGATGTTTTCAAAGGAATTGTTCTTAGGTTTTGCAAACAGATCGTCCTTGCTGGCCGGCCATGTAACAACTGAAGTTACAATGGACTTTTAAAAAGCTACTTAAGACCTGTCCTCGAAGTTACGACTGCTGCTCTTGCAGTCACATTTCAGGCACTTGGCAACCTGTTTGCTCTTATGATTGATTGCTAAATACCCTGTGATCATGTGATTGTTATTTGCAATTTTCTCTGCTGGCTTCTTCAGAAAGTCATTGGAGAAGCTAGCAGGCTGGAGAAAGGAAGCTCTGCTCTTTATGATCTGAATTTCCTTTCCCTAGCCTGCCACTGCAATTCCCTTCTGTGCACTGAGAAGAGTTGCCCTCTGTCCTTTGGCAAGCAGCTCTTTCACTCCGTCCACAACCCATATGGTTGCCCAATGACCACAACTAGAAGAGTTGTGATTGCATTTGTTGACTGAAGCAATTATGTGGGCATCTCGCTTAATGATCATATTGCCCAATGACCAAAATTCTGGTCCCAATTGTGATTGTAAGTTGAGGACTACTGGTACTATAGCAACATTGCTCTTTGGCATAAAATTAATATAATAAATTGAATATGACTACTACCAATATTTAAGGTGCGTAACAGAGCCATTCCTTATCAACATATTCACCAGAATAGTTTTAACTATTGACAAATTTCTTAAAGTACCATATAATATGGATAGTCTTCATTTACCAATTGCAATTGGGACAGTAACTCAGTTATTAAGTGGGGCAATCACTAGGTGAAATCACAACTGTGCTTTTGATCTTCCTTCAGTTTTCCTTTGATTTACAGATCTATGAAGGTCATAAATATGAGGATTGGTCATAAAAGTATTTTTTCATCACTATTTTAAATGTAAATGGTTGCTGTCCAAGACAATCACTGAACAACGACCACTTGTATGTGTTTCTGTGTTCAAATAAAACTATAGAATACATTTGATATTATTTATTGCACTGCCCTACTTCTGTCCATGGCAAATTGAGGAAACTGTTATTTATTTATCTGTATCCCCTCTTTATTATTTTTACAACTCATTCATATCCAACACACCTTCCTCTTCCTGTTTTCCCCACAACAAACTGTGAGGTGAGTTGGGCTGAGGGAGAGTGACCAGCCCAAGCTCACCAGTTGGCTTTCATAGCTAAGGTGTGCCTAGAACTCATGGTCTCCTGGTTTTTAGCTTCGGGCCTTAACCACTAGACCAAGCTGGTGCTTTTTGGTCCAATTCAGTCAACATTTAATATTTGATGAATTCAGATGGGGGGGGCGTACTATGGAAGCTGGCAAGCTTTGCTCAAGTAACAAAACCCATTCATGATTTTATTGAAATTATTAACTTTTTACTTTTCTAGTTAATGTAGCAATATTGCCCTGTATGTATTGGTTACTCTTACAGATTCCGATGTATTTTAATTTTGATTGGTTATGTTTTTACTTAACTTTCATACTGATTATTATACTCTGTTGTGGTTGAAACAATAAAGAGAATGAACTCGCTTAGACCTCCACACTGTTCTAATTAACTCTGAGCAGATTACAATTTTCCTCACAGCAATGAACTTAACTATATAAACCCTAACAATGTAATTGGTAAAATGAGCTCTTTTAAAAAATCCTCATTAACAAGCATCCACATTATCACATTAATAATAAAATTTCCTGGTGTTTCTTCCACCTCCAGGAGCGGATAATCACAGTCTCTTTCTATCTCTGTGGAAAAGCCAGGTCCTTACAGTCATCCAAAATATCCAGAGATGGGGATCCATCTTGCTTCTTGGGGTTAGCTCCTCCATAAGAAAAGACATAAATGGACGAGATATTCACATTCCTTCACAATTTCAGGACCTTAAAGCTTTGCCTGCTGTGGCCTAAATGTCTGCTCAGTTTTGGTGTTACGTTTTCTTTGGATTTAGCAGCTGTTAAGTATTTCTTGGACTTCTAAAAACCCCTCTGAACCCTTATTGCCCTTCACTGACACGACAGCCTGAACTATCAACAAGCCAATCACATTTTAGCCTTGTCACTTATGGAAACTCAAGCCATGTGGTTAGTTTATGGTTGCGTATGTCATACAGACTCAGAATTGGATTAACCTAGAGCATGTCATGGGAACAGAGTCCCTCCAAAGTGATTCTTAGGCAAAGTGTCTGACTGAACTACCATGACCCGTTTGGCAATTATTCTTGGATGAAAGGAGCTACTTAGATCTGTTGTCTTGTTGGCTTTTAGCCCAGTTTACAGGCCGCGCAAGAGTAATCCTTGGCTGACAATTCTTTTAAGCCTCTCAGAGGCCTTTGCCTCTAACAACCGTTAAACTTTTTCTAGGTCGTCTGACAGGAGCCATCCGAAGAAACATGACCCAGGGTGGGGAGGACAGGGGTCATGTCATCGGTGGGGATCTGCCCCAGAGGATACCCTTCCCCAGATAGAATAGAATAGAATAGAATAGAATTTTTTTATTGGCCAAGTGTGATTGGACACACAAGGAATTTGTCTTGGTGCATAGGTTCTCGGAGTACATAAAAAGACAAGATATATTTGTCAAGAATCACAAGGTACAACATTTAATGATAGTCATAGGGTACAAATAAGCAATCAGATCCTGCGCGCTGCAGCGAAGGGGGGGGGGGGCAGACTCTGGGGCCCGTGATCCCTCCCGCCTCCACGGACCCTTTCTTTCTTCCCCACCCCCGGCCTCATCGCCCCGAGGCATTTCGCCCATCGCGTCGGGGAGGGGGATTCGAAGCCAAGTCCGCGCACGCCCCTCGTGCAGCCGTTACGCCGCGCCGCGCCGGGCCCGGCCGAGCTGAGCGCGCCAGGAGCTCCGCCGGCGATGCTTCTTGGGCCCGGGCCATGTGCCCGCCGGAGATTTTTAGCAACTTGGTCCGGAGGCTCCCCTGTGGCCTGCTGAAGGCGGCGGCCAAGGAAGAGCTACAGGAAGGCGAGCGCTGCGCCTGCCCTTTCCCAGTGGGGATGTCCCGAAGCAGCGTCAGCAACGTAGCTTCCTCCTCGGCTGCACACCATCGCAGGCCGGAGCAGCCTCGCCCGGCCTTTTCCGAGGACCAGTTCCTGGCCGTTTCCAAGGAGCTGGTCAGCCCTAGCGCTCGTCCTGACACCTGGCAACTCCTCACCAGCGTCCAGGGTCTCTGCATCTACCGGCTGTATGACGAGGTGCGAGGCGTCGCACCAGGGTCCCCCCCGAGTCCGCTGCCCGGGGGAAAAAGGCGGGAGAGGGCGACGGCCTTATTTATTTATTTAATTACACAGTTCAGTTATGCTACACTATGGCATTACCATGAATATTACCATCGAAACTGAAATGTTCCGGACCCCGGAACATTTATTAAAATATTGCCCAGCTAGTTGAGTCCTTAGTGGACCTTGGCTCATAAAAAAAAAAGAAAACAAATGAGGCAGAAAAGCCAGAATAGATGCAATTCATGTAATAATCTCTCTAAATCAAGCTAATTTTACGAAAGATCTTTATTTTACCTTTACTTTAAAGTATCTCACCTCTTTAAGTATCTCACCTCTTTCCGCCAAGGTGTTCAGGATGCCTGCAGGGTGGCTTCCCACCTGTTACCTTCACAGCAAACCTGCAAGGAAGTTCAGTGGAAACAGGCAGACTATGACAACCCCCCCCACCACCACCACCACTCACCCCCGATCTTCCTGTCAAAAGTTTGGGTGGTTGCAGAGGTTTGAATCTTGGAGCTCCCTTATCAGACTCCCACACTTTAACCACTGTTTTAACCATGAGCAAAATCGTAGAGAGAATAGGACTGTCAGGCTTGTTCCATCAGATGTGATGGTACAGGTTTTTTTTAATCTGAAAGTTTCAGTCTGTCAACATTTTTGGGGAGAAGAAGAAATAATTGTAAAGTTTCTGGGCATAGACATACAATTTCCTCATCATCAACTATGAAGATTGACAAAATCAAAGGTTTTTCAAATCCAATACCATTTCCAATAGTCACTAACCAGGACCTTCAGGAATTCTTGCACACAATTGTAATCAGTTTTCTGTATTTCTTTACTACCATCCAGTTGTCCAGATGTTTGCAGCCTAGATAAGAGTAGCCCTAGCATTGAGGACCCAGTTTGTGGGGGCAATAAGCTGACTTTGTATAAATATACAAAAGTATGAAGGCTATTGCTTAGCACATTGTAAGCCGCCCTGAGTCTCCGGAGAAGGGCGGCATATAAATCAAATTTTAAAAAAAAGTATGCTTTTAAGGTGAAGGACCAGTTGTGCTGAGTAATAATCATTGATAGATTTGTCCTATTAAGGGAACTAACATAGAAAATAAGAAGATTAATAAATCAGCAACTGGCCCACATTTATAGATGTTTGCAGCAGTCATGTGATCACTATTTATGATGGTTTTGCCAGAAGCCATTGTTTACTTCCAGTTTCTGTTAAAAAAAGACACAGAGCAAACCATGGATTTGCATAACAACCACTGTAAAAACATCATAAGATCAGGTACGGTCATGTTGTGACCTGCATTATGCCTCAATTACAATTGTAAATTGAGGACTATCTATATAAAATAATTCTAAGAAATGGCGGGGAAGGGGGAGTTCAGTATGTTTGATGTAAACGCTTCTTACTCTTCCTGAAAATATTAGAGGCTCATTCTCTTCCCCTAAGACTCTAATTAGGACACTATTTCCCAGGAATCTTAATGATTGCAAAGAGTGAAACTCGGCCTGGGTTATGTATATTTGTGAAAGAGAGGCAGGAAAAGGGAAATAATTACAGGTATTTGTGCCTTACAACTGTAATTGAGCTCAGAATTATGGTCATAAATTGTGCTGGTTGTTAAGCAGGGTTAGACCTTTCTTGTAGCGGTCATTAAACATAGTCAAATGAATATGGTGGTCATTAAGTGAACATAGTAGTTGTTAAATGAACCCATTATACCTAATGGGCAGTTTTTGCCAGTTTTTTAAAATACTATTTCTTGTTAATTCACTTTACTGATTTAAATAAAATAAAAGCTTTTTTTTCAAGTTAATGAAATATATATATTTTATTTGTTTTATTTATATTTCATGCTTCTTAACTGCCCACCTCCCTCAGAGAGAGGCTCTGTATAATCATGTCAGAAATATATAAATACTTTTGATTTACAATCCTGATTATAACTAAGTAAGGTTTCAAATGAAACAATATAACTTAATAACCTTATATCAATTTATAAGCTTATGTATAACTTATACAATAAGTAAGAAACACAGTATACGTATAGTTTATTGAGTCAAAGGCCATGGTCTGATTATCATATTTAGAATTTCAAGGTTTTGGTATTTGCAATGCTTAATGAAATGTATTTTCAATTGTTGTTCCATCTGACTACAGCTATATTAATTAATTAAGCCGGTATGTTTACATCAAGTTTGAGTTATGTATTAAAGAACTTAATTAATTTATCTCTTGATTTTAGTGAAAAACTTTCTTATTTGCTATATATTTTTTTCTAGACAAGCTCCTGGTTCCAAATGTTTTATTCTGTCAGTCCCATCTACTGACTACATCCAACCTTGGAGTAGGCTGCTAAAATTGTGCCACTTTAATATATATTGTATCCAATTTTATTGACATTTTATTATTGAAAGATTCTCCCTAAAGCAGTGGGAAAGCTTAAGATATTTTTAAAGCAATTAAATAATTTTTGTTATGATTTTCTATAATATAAACATTAAGTGTCTGTTTAAAGCTAGAGTAGATATAATTATTTATCTCTGCAAAAGCAGCTTCAATGCAGATCTATTTAAGCGCCTATAAAGAGCGGGTTTATCTCCACTTCTGGAATGATTGTTCAAAGCAGTATTGTAAAAATGTATTGAAAATAAATAATAAATAGGGGAAATGTTTAATACCACTATAAAATTCTGTGCGAATTGTACACCATTATTTAAATCACTGTTAAATGATAGTTTAATAGAAGCCCTAGCTGATTGTACTGAAGGATGAAATTATGTTTACTGAATTGGGTTACTATAGTTACATTCAAAATTCTAATAGAAGAATTAGAATAATATTAGATTTAATAAGCATTAGAACTCAGAGATAGGGTAATTTTAGTGATAGTGATTACTTAAATTCTACCCATATATAATATTGAGTATGTTTCTCATCAGGGAAAACGCTTGAATTTGTTAATGCATTGAATTAGACTTTCTACAATGACTAATACTAATAATAGCAAGTTATTTATTTTTGCTTCAAGAGTTTTAATATATTATGTAGCTAAACATTGCAACAGAAATATGGTTATTGTTGCTGCTTATATTTGGGAGAATTTGCTGCTTATATCAAAAGCAGGCAATTTGCTGCTTTAATCCTTTGGAGCCCTCAAGTTGCTTTTGAACACGACACAAAAACTAATGATATGTTTCCTATCACTTTAGAGATAGCAAATACTTTAAAATTTCCTAAAATAGTCTAAATGTCATTTTAAAGCAATGAAAGAATTCAGGAAAACTCAGTAAAAAAACTGACTCTGGGTCTCTTTGCATCACCTCTTTCTCAGTTAGGATTTAGATAGTTCTCAGTTTTAAAAATGACAGTTACACATTCATGTAGCTTTAAGGCCACTCCATATCATGTCAAGACTATGTGGAAACGGATGGGAGGAAGAAACAATGGCTCTAAACCACCATAGGTTTAAAAATCAAGAGTATTGTTTTGCATTATTTAATTCTCATCTAAAGAATCTTACCAGCCAATTCATGTCCAAAACCTCTGCCAAGTCTTGCTGAGGAACCAAACTAAATCATGAAATGCCAGGAGATATGTAATTTGTTGCCAAGTACCAATTGCAAATTATCAAATCATAAAAAAAGAAGAAAAGGATCTCCCTCCTTTCTCCCTGTACAGTTGTGCCTCTCAGTTCTCTTAAGACCAGAGCTTTTGATATATAAAAGTTCTCCTAATTGGGCTTGCAAAGACCAATGCTGGCAGAAGGGATTTCTGGATTCAAGTAAGAGCTAGAAAGAAATTGAGAGAAGTTTGCCAGTTTTGCTTTCCAACTCAAATGATAAGAATAGTGAATGGTGAAATTGGTGTGTTTTTATTCAGTGATCCACTGGTAATATGTTCATTGTGACCAAGCAAATCTGTCCCTAAACATAAGGTTGAATTAGATGTCTAAGCCTTCTCTCAGTGGAATGATTCATTGAGTGTCATGTTTGCAAATGAAAACCACATGTCTTCAAAGATCTGCTCACATAAAGAAAAGTGATTAGTGTTTGTTTTCTCAATGCTGGAGGAAGAGGTAAAGAAGTAGGTGAATGCACCAACTAGAGGTCAATGTTAGTGCTGTCTGAACAGAACATCTGGCCTGGATCATTGTCAGAGCTTGAAAACTAGACAGGTTTCATATCTAGCCAGTATCAGCATGGGAGATAAACGCCTTAAGGCTGCCATGTAGAATTACCATAAGAGTGATATGGTTACTATATGAAGAAATCTATTTTCTAACAGGATGAAAGCTTTTAGTTTGAATCTTAACTGTATTTCCACAAATGGAATAGATAATTAGATGCCATTCGTTGAGTTCAATTTCTGGTGAATTCCTAGATAAATGCCATCTCAACCTGTCTTCCATAATATAATACAGCTTTTCCAAGGACGTTCCAGTAATGTTTTTCCTCCTGTCCATTAATTTATTCTTTTCCCTTCTTTTACTTCTTTCAGTCTAGACAACCAAACATTCTCTCTTGTACTCGAGGTAGATAAAAATCGATGATTTTTTAAAAAAATGATTTAAAAAAAAATTTAAATCGGATTTTATGATTTTTATCAAATTTATTTTAATAAAATGCTTTTGGAGTAAAAATCTATCTAAAGATAGTTTTCTATTTAAGATACATTAATAATGTAGTTTATTCAGCATGAAATGGAGCTTAGTTATGTAGCATGAGGCTGTATATTCTGCAATATTGGGA
Source organism: Ptyas mucosa (assembly GCA_012654045.1). NCBI lineage: Eukaryota > Metazoa > Chordata > Lepidosauria > Squamata > Colubridae > Ptyas > Ptyas mucosa. The sequence goes on from WNWU01000020.1 coordinate 2,702,080, forward strand.
CTGTCGGTGAGTCAACAGCGGGTCAGTGGAGTAGCCACTGCGGGACAGAGATGATAGTTGCTCTTTAAAAATTATGATTTAAATCGAGTTGATTTAAATCAAGCATTTTTACTAGTGATTAAATCATGATTTAAATTGACTCGATTTAAATCAAATCCACCCTTTTTGCATATCTTTTTGCATCACTTCAAAGCAGATTGGGGTAGGAGAGGAGACTATTATTGCAGAAGGAGGAAAGGAAGGGTAGGCATCATTGCACGAGTGAATGGAAACCTGCTGGCATAATATTGTATTTCGTATTTTGAAAGCGACAGCCTAGGCCTTTTACAAAAGTGTCAGTAGCAGTGGTGAAATCTAAATTTTTTTGGCTTGGTGGGAGGGTCATATAACTGGGTGGACATGGCCAACTTTTTTGTTTACTTTTTAAGCATTTTTTACTACCTATTTGCCCAAACCGGTAGTAAAAAAATGCTTTACAAAAGTAAAAAAAAGGTTCCGAAGATCATGCAGAACAGCTGTGATTGTCGGAAACTTTTTTTTTTACTTTTTAAAGCATTTTTTTACTATCAGTTCGCCCGAACTAGAGCAAACTGGTAACATTTCACCAGTAGTATCTGTACTTTAAGACAAATATTCTATTTGAGATGCTAATGTAAATTTATTTTATGAAAGTAGATTGGATTGGTAAAAGTAGTCTTCCCTAACTTGGTGCCCTTCAATTATGAACACTCTATTCCATGATTCTTAGCAATGGCTTAGCAAGGACACTGGGGAGAAGAAGGTTGATACAAAGTAATAGCTTAGACAGAAATGTTACTACAAAGCAGATATTCCTTTTTTATCTGACTGATTTTTAATTTCTATTTCCAGAAATCGGGGCTGTATGAATATAAAATCTACAGCATACTTAGTGATTGTTCCCCAGAGCTATGTGCTGACGTTTATATGGACTTAAACTACAGAACAAAATGGGACCAATATGTTAAAAGTTAGTAAATAATTATGTTTCTTCTATATTGCTATCATTTCTAAGATTCTTTCATTTCAGTTTTAAATTCAGAGATGTTTAAGTCAGTGAACTTTTCTCTCTTAAAATGCAAATGCTGTTTAAAATTCTCTTCCAATGTTTATAAAATAACCTTGAAAGTATAGGTATTTATTTGAGTAAATAAATAATAAAAACATATGCCAGTTTCTAGATAGCCATTTATTTCAGTCAACCCTCTTTGATCCTTCAGTGATATTCTCATTTAGGTTTACCTCAGGGGGAGGAAATCTAAACAAAATTTTATTCTGCCTATAGAAAGTTTTTTATGTCTGTCTGTGTCTGTGTGTATTCTATAAATCATAGATGCTCAGTATAATGAAAATTAACATAAATTAATACATGGAAATACCGTATTTTCCGGCGTATAAGTTGACTTTTTAACACAGGAAAATCTTCTCAAAAGTCAGGGGTCGTCTTATATGCCGGGTATAAGCCTACGATATCTACCTTGACAGACTGACGGAAACAGTAAGAGCGGCTACTACCATCTCTAGTCATTGCTAGAGATTTCTAACCCGAATCTGAGTTGCCGGTGCTGACCGATGATGCTACGGGAGCGCCAACAACATTGAGGGGAAGCTGTGCCGATCTCGTCAAGGCTGCATGCCGCTGAATGCTTGATCCAGCTGGTTGCTGCGTGGAGCTTTCCCCACCGTCCCAGGCATCCAGGTGGATATTACCGACGCTCCGACTTCCCCAGCTGACCCCCAGTGATGGCGAGCTGTCTGGGGAAGTCGGAGCGTCGATAATATCCACCTGGATGCCTGGGACGGTGGGGGAAGCTCCGCTCAGCAACCAGCTGGGTCCAGCATTCAGCGGCATGCAGCCTTGATGAGATCGGCACAGCTTCCCCTCAATGTTGTTGGCACTCCCGTAGCGTCATCGATCAGCGCCGGCAACTCAGATTTGGGAAGCTATACCGATCTTGTCAAAGCTGCATGCTGCTGAATGCTGGACCCAGCTGGTTGCTGAGCGGAGCTTCCCCCACCGTCCCAGGCATCCAGGTGGATATTATCGACGCTCCAACTTCCCCAGACAGCTGGGGGTCAGCTGGGGAAGTCGGAGCGTCGGTAATATCCACCTGAATGCCTGGACGGTGGGGGAAGCTCCGCGCAGCAACCAGCTGGGTCCAGCATTCAGCGGCATGCAGCCTTGACGAGATCGGCACAGCTTCCCGAATCTGAGTTGCCGGCACTGACCGATGACGCTACGGGAGTGCCGACAACATTGAGGGGAAGCTGTGCCAATCTTGTCAAGGCTGCATGGGTGACAGGACAGGGTGACAGGAAAAAAACCTGGTACGAAATAGCCCTCTTGCAGCTACACGTGGCCATTACCTTGACAGATGGGCAGCCTGGCTCGTAGGTATCTGTACCGGTTCTGTTAAGTCCTCAGGGTTACGTCCTGCCGACAGTCATCACTGTTGCCGCCCTACTCTAATTGGCTAAAACGGGAGCAGGCTCTTCGCAGGAAAAAACACAGTTCTCCTATTGGTTTCCTTCTGCCTGACAGGTTGCTATTTAAGCAGCTATCAGTCGGCCACCTGTTGTCAGTTGTGTGCCTTATTAAAAGTTAGCTTGTTGTTAATAAAGAGTTGTGTTACGCTGTTCTGCTTTATTTTTTGAAGAGGGGTAGTCTTATACGGTGAGTATAGGCCAAACCCTATATTTTAACAGGAAAAGTAAGGGGTCGTCTTACATGCCCAGTCGTCTTATACACCAGAAAATACGGTATAATGCAACACAGACAATATTAGTATATTACTTTTGCATTTTCTGCTTCTGTTTTCATGTAATTTGCTGTTCTTTACTTTTGCACGCACTTTGTTGACTACCTTTATATCTGCAATGTAGATAGTAAGGCTATAGTGTATGTTTTGTAATTGGAGAAATATACGAATATCATTTGATTATGAAGTGGCTGTTTGATTTAAGTATTGAATACCTTATAATTGAAAGAAGGCCACTAAGGATCCCTTGCACAGAGGGTAACATAGCCTAGGGGAAACTGGGAGAATTTAATGATAGAAAAGATGGAAAGGTGATTGGCAGAATTGTTACTAAAAGAATATTGGAAGTTAAAATAAATTATAATGTGGAAAGGGTGATGCCGTTTTATGCCATATAAGGGTTATATGGAGCTGATTTTTACTTTTCAGGAATTAGGAATTGTATGAAAGTGAAAAGAGAATTAATTCTGCATTTGTTGATTTAAAGAAAATATACAATAAAGTCGAGTAGGCTTGTTAGTGTTGAAGAATGATTTCTGAATTCTGTAAGAAGGATATACAATGAAAACAAAGCATGCATAAGAGCTGAAAAAAGAAGTAGAAATGTGCTGTTCCATTAATTGTTTAATATATTTATGGATAGATTTGTAAGATTAGAGATGTCCTGTCTGGGGATATGGGTATACATTTGTCTAGTACCAAATTAATACGCCAGTGACCTCTGGTGGAAAATGTGATATTCATGTGACTTACTGCTTTCTGGGAATTATACTCTATTCCATTAGAAAGTTGGCATTGAATATGAAATCCTGTGAAAATAAAGATATTTCAGAGTAGCAACATGTGATTAAGTCTTCCATATGTTTGTGACAAAGTCTTAAAGAGTTTAAGAGAATTCTCATTCTGATATGAACAACTGTAGTCATTTTTCTCCTCCCTGATCCCCTTAGCAGTATTAGTTGAAAAGCACAAAATGGCCTTTTTGACTTTTAAGATGAGCATGATATTATTGTTCTGGATGCATTTCATTTAGTTCTCTAAAAATACTGAATGCATTCAAGAGCATCTTCTAGTATCAACACATAAACTGCGTCAATTAGGTGCATGAGAGTTCCTATTTGTCAAGCGGTTCCAACAGGAGCTTGAGAGTGGGTTAGACCAATAGTGGTGCAGCAATTTTGGAACATTTTTCAAAAATTAAACTTAGTGAGAAACATACCATTTGTTAAAACATGAAAAAGCTTCAGTTGCATTGCTTTGGGTTTTTTTTTTTCCACTACAGGCTATTTTAGGGAGAAATTTACTTAAAACATTTTAATTTGTGTTGATGGAAAAGTAGTTAACTTTAACTAACTGATAATTTTAAGAACTAGATTACACAAGATGGCTTGAAAAATTAAAAATATATTGAGACTTTAGAAGTATAGGTCACATAATTTATGAAACATATCTACATAAATTATCTATGCCTATTGTCAATAGAAAGGAAAAACTATTGGAAAAGATTTAGTAGCATTTTTTGATTGAGTTCTAGGTTGGTGACTAATTATATATATGTGTGTTTGTGTGTGTGTTGGGATTCAAATTTTTTTTACTACTGGTTCTGTGGGTGTGGCTTGGTGGGCGTGGTATGGCTTGGTGGGTGTGGGTTGGTGGGCATGGCAGGAGAAGGTTACTGAAAAATCTCCATTTCCTCCCCACCCCACTAACCTGCTTTCCAGCTCCATTCTCCTGTGCAGGGCAACAAAAGAAGAGCCAGCCGATCAGCTGGGACTTGGGAGGCAGAGAATAGATGGGGGGGTGGGGCCAGTCAGAGGTAGTATTTACCAGTTATTTTGAACCCTGAAATAAGCGCTTGGCCTTATTGCTATGCGCTCAAAAGCCCGATTGGGCTTATTATCAGGGGATGTCTTATTTTGGTGGAAACAGGGTATGTGTATATCAAATTTATATTTAGCTGATAAAGAAATAAAGGGAGATTAGTATAGATCTATTTCAAGCTATTTAGCTCTCATCAGCTAGCCATGCCCTTACTTGGATTCAAACTTGGGCTGCCTGCATGTTAGGCAGTTGTATTAACCTCTGAGCCACAAGTTTTCCTCCCTTCATCAGCTTGAGCCAGGAGAGAGATTAAGTGTTTTCTATGTGGGAGGGAGTGTACTGCATAGCTTGTAAATAGATCTATACTAGTCTCCCTTTATTTCTTTATCAGCGAAATATAAATTTGGTATAAAATGGTTTGTCGTGAATGCGACTGCTTGAGGGCTTCTGGATTGGAGCTGAAAGGTGAAAGGGATGAAGTACGCTCCCTCCCACATGTTGGGGTAGACCTGATGTCTCGATAGAAAAACACTTAATATATATATATATACTTTGTGGGCGTGGCATGGCTTTGTGGGCGTGGCTTTGTGGCATGGCAAGGTAAGGTTACTGCAAAATCTCCGTTCCCACCCCACTCTGGGGCCAGCCAGATGTGGCATTTGCCGGTTCTCTGAACTACTCAAAATTTCCGCTACCGGTTGTCCAGAACTTGCTGGATTTCACCCCTGATAGAGAGAAAGAGAGAGAGGGAGGGAGGGAGGGAGGGAGAGAGAGAGAGAGAGAGAGAGAGAGAGAGAGAAAGAGAGAGAGATTTAGTGTCCACTGCTTTCCTTCAATGTTAGCCTTAAGAGTTTCATAATAGAGCCATTGCTAGAAGAAATAATGAGAAAAAATAGTCTTGTCCTTCTAGAATTGACTCTTTTTCTTTTCCTCACCTTATCCAAGAAGAAGCTTTCTCCATTTTGTATCTCCTAGTACTGTTTTGAGATGGCCAGAAGACCTAGGGGCTTAAGTTACAAAGTCATGGATATTCTGCTAGAAAAAGGAGGGCTCTCAACAGATTTGTCTTGACTTACTATTCTTATCTTACATATAGTATTTGTCATATTTATAGCCTGCCTTTCCTCAAGACAGTGTACATAGCATTTCTTTCTCCATTCCCTCCCTCACTTTTAACCTAAAATGTGAAGTAAGACAGAATGATTAGCTCAAAGGGCTGAGCTGGACCGGAACCTGGGCCTTTCCAGGACTAGCGCAACCTCTTAATCATTCCACCAGAGACACTATGCTTTATTTATTTATTTATTTGTCTGTTCTATTCTGTTTCTTGTGGGAAAGGCAATTTATTCTTAGATATTATGAATCTGATAAGCTAGTCTTTCCCAATCTGGTTGCACTCCAAATGGGTGGATCTTTCTGAATTCTCATCAGTGGCCATGCTGGTTGGGAAATTCTGGGAGATGAAATATAATTGGAGAGGGCATGACCTACTGTATATTAAAGTCCAGCCTCTGTTAGATCACACTGTGTTGCTTGGAAAACTGGTTTTTTTTAAAAAAAATCTGAACTGTATACAGTTTTGTGTGTGTGTGTGTGTGTGTGTGTATGTTGAAGGTGGGTTTTTTTGGGCAACAAGACTCTAAAGATACAAGTGAATGGAGTAGTGAGGAAGAGGGAAACCTTCGCAAGAAAATACTGAAGGATTTATTGTAAATGAGCCTTGCTTTGGGACCCTTTTAGATCCAAGCAATTGGTGGACAGAAGCTTAACACATCTTGATTCCGCATAGTTACTCAGCATGGTTCTTTCCTTTCATGACAGATATTTTCCCCCAGTGCAACAGAGTCAGAAGAACATTTTTGTTTTTCTTTAATGAGGCAAAACAAATGGTGATAGATAAATAATGTCTCTTAATATTCTTTCCTATTCTTCTTCTGTACAACTTTTCCTTTTCCTGATGTATTCTTTTTAAAAAGTCAGTACTGTTTGGGGGATTCATTTTTCTTAGGCTCTGAGCTCCACAGGGGTCACTTTTGTAAGCCAAAGCTGCTATCCGCTGAGAAGCAGTTAAGAAGTAATGATTCCATAATTGCTGCCATGGTTTCTGGCCTTGATCTCATTAACTTGCAATTTATTCTAAATAATAATCTATAAAAATTATCTTGCGCTAGTAACAAAAAACTGATGGAACATCTCAAAATAGTTGAGAAGGAATATTTAAAATTTTGTAGGATTTCCAAATACAAACTGATAAAGCCTTGGCTCATAACAAGAAAGTGATTGGTTGAAAAGCAAAAGTGGGGATAATTGATGTGGCAATATCAGGGAATGGCAGAAGACAAAGAATTGGAGGAGATCACAAAGTATAAGAGCTGCAATTCAGAGTTGAAAGATTATGGCATAAGCCTGTCATGGTGGTCCCACACAATTATTGGCACACTGAGTACCATACCAAATCTGTGACAGCACTTAGAAAATAGGTGCATTGCAGAAGGCCAAACTGCTTGGATCCACACGTATACTATGCTGATGCATTATGACATCCTAAATTCTTGGGAAGAACTCAGGGTTGCTTTGGTTTGGGAACTGGGCAGCATATAAATTTAATGAAGAAATAAAATAAAAAAAGAACTCACTGTGCATGAAGGCCAACACCAGCTAAATAACTGGCAGCTGTGATTTCACATTATTGTGTCTACGATAATGATGATTTATTAAACTTGCATGCTGCATGACTTTAAACAACTCTGAATGATGAGCAACGTATCCTGCCTCCCGCCTAAATCCCTAGAAGCTGACAGCTTAGAACAAAAGGGACATTTATTGAAGTCTCACATACCTAGCTTGATTTATGTATGACTTGTAGCATTTTTATTAAATGCTTTTTAGTCGTTATTTGATTGTTTGGTGAAATAAATATGTTTCTTATACATTTTACCACCAATTTGTAGATGTACGTGAAAAAACTCAGGATGGCAAAACAGCTATCTACTGGGAAGTGAAGTTCCCCTTCCCCTTGGCAAACAGAGATGTATCCTTTCAAATTTTTGACAGTAATTTTATTTTAATTTTAATAGTTACAAACCTTGCTACAATCTCAGTTTTTCTCAGTTTCTGAAAATGTAAATGGTGTACAAATTAATCCTTATTAGAAACTAAAAAAAATAGAATCTTTATACATGCTGTTGCTTCATCTTATACTTTTTAAAAAGAAAAATAACCACATAATTTTAAGTCCAAGATGCAATTGAATCTGTGCTCCCTAAATTTGGGATATGTCTGGACACATAATGTATATTAAACTTTAAAATCCTGATTATTTCTTAAACCTCAGCATAGTATGTTTTTGTTCGTGAGCGTCAAGATATGGAGCTTGATGGGCAGAAGATCTATGTTATATTGGCTAAAAGTGTGAATACTGTTAAATTCTCAGAAAAGCCTGGGATTGTTAGAGTAAAGAATTTTAGACAAGGTGTGGCCTTTGCAAGTGATGGCAAGAAAGGGTGCAAAGGTAAGAAATAAATATATAATTTTATAGGAATGGTTAATTTGATCAGAAAATTTAAATTCTAATTCAGGACTTCGACAAATATCTATATGCCTTTGTAAAAATTGATTCGTGTCTTTTGTTAGCAATTTGGATAAACAGTTTGCTGAAAGAATGTGTACATTGTAGTATTGTAGGCCTACAGGCCAATGATTTATTTCATAAATTCCAATACAGCTATTCTCACCAGCTAACCAATCTCTACTATTTAACTTTCATCTTGCTTTTTTCTGTTGCTCTTTGTCTCCTACCTAGGGATTAAGGAATATTTGTTATAGATCTCTCTGTGAACTGAATTTGAATATTTGCTGCTATCAGATTTTTCATGGGATGCCTAGCAACTGAACAATAATTTGGCTAGCAACAGTTGGGTGAAGGACTGTACACACTTTTAAAACTGTATATGGTGGCTAAGGAAATATCTTCTACCTTTCTTTAACTTTTAAAATGTCTGGTGCATTCACAGCAGCACCAGGCTGTATGAAAAGTAGAGGTTTTCCATTACTTCTTGGATTGACCATGTGATCATGTGAGAATATTATGTAAAATCAAAGCTTGCTGAAGAAATATCAACATACTTTTTGGAAAGGTAATTTCTGCCTCACTGACCCTCTAAAGTTCTTTGAAGGTATTTAGGTTATGGATAGGGATGCCCATTGGATACAGTTTTTCTTTTCTTTTCTTTCTTTACTTTCACAAAGTTTGCCAGAGGCTCCTGAGTAAACTCACCATTATGGAAAGGGAAGATTGGTAACCCTATTGAAGAACAGAAAGCAGAAATAAAAACAAATGGCTTTAAAAAAAACAGCAACCAAAAATTTGTTTCACTATGTTTGAAAATAATTATGGGCAAATTGAAAAACAACAAGATGGCTATGTTTGCTGATCATCTCTGTTCTTCACTGCTTTTGTTTCTGGACTGCGTTTATGTGCAATAAGTTGTCCAGTTACCTAGAATAGAATCCATATGAGGAGTACAGAATTATGCACTCTCTTATGCAGAAGACAGGATATTCTGATATCTGGAGTTTCAGCACATGAAATAATACCTTTGGTGGAATAAGTTCCATCCTTACTTCTAAACTAAAGGCATGTAATAGATAAGTGAAAAAAATGCACTTAAAATTTCACTTTCTTTCTTTCTTTCTTTTTTTGGTTAAAAAGTTTTCATGACCTATTTTGATGATCCTGGTGGAAAGCTTCCTTCGTGGGTTGTCAACTGGGCAACTAAGGTAAGCAGAGTAGTTGAAGCTTTGGAGCATTAATGCTGCAGGTTAAGTCAATAAGTCACTTTGATTCATGGGCTCTTAGAAATTTGGAATATTGTTTTGTTGTTGCCTTTTTCCATATATAATTATATAATTTGAAAAGTGTGAATGGTAGTGTCTGGCTGCCGGTGTAGAAGAGATACCAGTAATCCAATGAGTGTCCCCCCAAGAATTAGTACAAATATTAAGCCCTGGTGTGATGCTTCCCTGTAAATCACAGTATGAGATAGATGACTTAAATCAATGTTTATTCTTTAAGTAGTAGCAAAAGAAATGCAAAGAAAATTAGTTGCTACTTAGTATACCATTAAATATAGAAAGATAACTTTTTTTCAATTCCTGTTTCAGACTGGAGTTCCCAACTTCTTGAAAGACATGCAGAAAGCTTGCCACAGTTATTGTAAGAGATAAACGGGTCTTTGTATTCAATCTGAAGGACTGATAGATATACTTTCCAAAATTGGTCATCACTATGGATATAGACATCACTGAATAACAGCTGCCTTTGGGAATGGTAATCATGAGCCATGGAAGCTTCCAGGCATATGATAATGGAACTTATTAAACTTTTCATTTTCCAGTCATGCCTTTCTTTTAATTTTGATGGCTTGAAAACACAGTGAAAGTGTTTGTGTCTCTCAACATAACCTAATAATCTTCTTTGAGCTAAACTCTGATGTGACATGTTACCTTGACATCAGAGGCTGGAGAAATTGAGCCGGTGCTGGAATCAGTGCTGAGTTAGAGAGTTGAATACACAGAGCTTATCCCACGAATTAAACCTGTTGGAGCAACTCAATACTTTGAACTCAAGTCACTGCTTCTTTTTCCAATATCAGCTTCAAATAGAGAAATCTATTCCATATTTCTTTCACTCAAAAAAAGCTGCTGACCCTCGAAGCCAATTTCCTCATGACATGAGCATCTTCCAGAGGCATCCATAGAATCCAGTGCTATCAACAAAGTGATATAGACAGTGTGGCACTGATATAATGCAAGTTGCGCCCCTTTCTTATTTTTGTGCAACTTCATACTACGCCTATATAAGATGCAGAGTTTATATAATAATTTTCAATCTTGCTTTTGTCATTGCCTTCATGGACTCCCCTTCCCCCCAGTCTATGTACCTCTAGGAGCAGCAGGAATAAATAGAGCATATTTTTATCTATTATCCTCAGCAAAGAAAGTTCATATAGACTAGTGTGTATTGGAAAGCTATACACACATATATGTTAGTGAAATTATGCCTAAAACTAATACACTCTGTTGGTGCAGTTTAGGAAAATCATGTACAAAAAAAGTGAATTTAAGGAGTAACTGTTTAGTAAATTACATAAACACACACACAAACATACACACACATGTATTTATGTATGTATGCATGCATGTATATATCTTTGTGTGTGTATGGTAGAAAGAGTATCTAAAAAACATCTGAGAGTATTTCAGATTTGTCTTGGCATTTTTCCTTTTCATGATTCACTGAGAAATTAAGTGGGAAAGGATAGAATTTGCATATAATACATCTGACACCGATGCATGCCATTAATTTGTTCTCTTCATGGGAATTTCATCTGTTTTGAATCATATATCTTCTAAGCAATGTGGTTTAATCAGTTCCTTGAAAGTTAAACAGATGGGAGTTTTATTTAGATGTTTTGTTATTTTGTTATTTTTGTAATAACAGTTACAAAAATCTGGCCCCTTTCCACCAAAAATCATATAGACTCATTAAAACTGGAAGTCCTTTTCATTTCAATTAGAGGAGGACATGAAAGGAGAATGTGTGCTGTTAAACACATTTAGGCATCCCCTGGACAACAGTTTATAGCTGCCTAATCCTTTCAATCTGGAAGCATCCAAAGCATAGTGAGATGCTCATTTCCACCTGTGACACTATGTGTATTCCCAAAAGGACCTTTTCAGGTCCACAGATGACTATTATTTCAGTAAACATTAACGGTCTGTCCATCTATAAGGAACTGTTGTGGGACTTGTGCCAAAAGTATAACTGCAGTGTCTTGTGTAGACCCACAGAGACAATCTTCAGAGAAGACCTAAAACACAGCATGTGGCTTGTAGCAGAGAAGCCGCACTGACAGTATGGCAGCATAGTTTTTGTTAAGGCTGGGATCCAGGTTCAGTTCACAACAATATCAGAAAAAATATAAAAATAATAACTAGAGCTGAGCAACTGTATGGCCACTTCAGTGTATAAACCATCATTAACAGAGATCAAGGATGACACATTTACTACATTTAATAAGGATAAAATAAATTTTGTCACTTTAATTATCTCAGCAGCATCTGGGATAGAGATGATGACAGAAATAGGGCGGTTGTTATACAGTGGGCAGATTTGAATAACCTGACTCTTACATGACAAGAATTTACCAGCTTCATTTAACAGTGGAAGGTGGCGCAGGGGATATAACCCAGACTTGATATTTGCGAGCGACCGTATAATCCAGCAATGTGTCACAATGTGTCTGCCCATGCATCCCAAATTCCCAGCACTAGCCAATTATGTGTCACGTCACCGCTGTAGTTCAACCTCAGTATCCCCTTCAGATATAGATATAACTTTTAAAAAGCCAACTGGCCTAAATGTCAGAGACTATTGGACAGTGCTCTTACTCCATTAATACTTAAACTTCGCTATTACCACAAACGTGTGGAGGTCGGTAAAAAATGTTCCCAGTTGTCAATCCCACAGGCCTGCAAAACCAACTATATCTAAAGTCTTACAGCAGAAACCAGGGACAAATTGCAGAGCCCCAGGGCAGAGGTGTTCATATGAGAGAATCTTTCAATATCTGTCCTTAGCGACTTTTTATGTTCTTCAATATCCATAATTATTAAAGGTTGGCAACAGTTAGCTAGCATATTTCAGAAGGTCAGCTGGCTTTGTGCCAATTTATGTCTTACTATATCCCATCCTGTGTAACGTCTCCCAAGGGACACCATATAAAGCCAATTTTTCTCTGAAAGAGATTTTCCCTGTAGATTGAAAGTCTTGATTATCAGAGGAGCTAGCCTAAATTCTAAATTCTAGCCGGTTATTTAAAAATTCTAGCCTGTTATTTAAAAAATACAATCCCGATTTTTGCCACTGTTTTTGTAATTCCTAGTTCTAATCTTAAAGCTATGTTGAGCACACATTGAGGAACTTGCATAAGTGCTCTTAAACCTAGACTGCACCATCTCTACTGGAACTAAGAGTAAAGCCATGATTTTATACCATACAACTGCTGTGCCATTATGTCTGCTTCAAATAGTTTTAAAGCAGTTAGACTGTAATGGTCAGCTTTAGGGAAATAGAAAGACAAAACAGCCATAGCACTCCAATTGGTCACCTGGGATACACCGGCCAGATGTGAATCTCTGCTTTCAGATGAATGGAAAGAAGGAGGGAAAGTTATAAAATGACAGTCTGATGCGGAGGAGAATTAAACTTCCTTCCTCTATATTTCCTGTCATATAAACCCACCCCTTTATAGACACATTGGTAATTGCATATACTATGCATTTATTATAGTTTTGTCCATTGGTCATACTTAAAACAGACCCATAAAATCAATTGGGTTTGGGTTAATCATATTTAACTTACGTATGGTGGATTTTATGCCCCTTCCAGCAGTGATGTAATACAATTTGCCAGGTATGAGTGGACATTTCTGTTCTTTGCTCCCCTCCCCTCATTTCTGAGACGGACAGCCAAAACAGGAATCTAACTGAGTTTCAATGAACACCAGAGACAACTGATCTGCCAAGTTTGGTCTAATGGGTTGCAACTCTAATTTACTGGAAAGAGAGACTGCATATTGCATTCATTGGTGAGGGTGAATGGATAGAAATGTGGATGTGGGTATATAAGGTTGTCATAAATCTACAAACACTACAAGCTTTTTCTTAATTTAAAATACATTCTTTTCTACTCATTACGTGAGCTAGAAAGGTACAGACTATTTAAAAACTCAAAGAAACCCGTTCCATTCTGCCTGGATCTGCTTCATAATTCAGTGTTTGACTAATACTGAGGCACTGCATATTTTCAGTACTTCCATTGGAAATTTGCAATTCTATCCATAGGCTACTTAAAAGTTGATCTGGAGAAAAGCAATCAGCAAAAATGCACTGATGATGTTACCCAGATGTGGTACTTGTTTTCTCAGCAAGAAAACAATCAAGCTCAGAGAGCACCAAGGACCCCTCAATCAGCAAAAAGCCATTTCCAGAACCCATTTGGATTCAGACTAGTATACTGCGTGATGATACTTAGAGAGAGAGATGTACCTTTGTCTTCCCACCCTTTTCTGTTCCATTAGCTTTGAAATGGCCAGTGACCTGCGTGAGAATTAAAAGGTTGGCCAGATGTTTCCTGAACAAGGAACAGAGTTCTGTTTCCCCTTTGCATATCATCTTGCAAGAGACGAAGTTATAATGAGTTCAGATGTTATAATTTCACAGAATTGATAGTGAGAATTTGAAAATAAGATTTGTTGGAAAATATGGATAAAAATATATGAAAATAATTATAGGTCTAAAGAGTTTTTAATTATCAGCAGATTTATAAATAAGAAGGCCATCTGCAAAAGAGATGCCTTTATTAGTCTCATGTTTGCTGTGTTTTGTCATTCAGACAAAAGCAATAAGAGGAGTCTATGTGTAACACATTTCTCTTGCTCTCACTCATCCTATATGGTTGCATTCAGTTGAGTTTGCAGACATTGCTTCTATTTCTGATTTCTTATGAGATTTTTGTGAGTATCAAGAAAGAATACAAAGAATTTCAGTCCACCGGAGGTGTGTGTGTGTGTGGGGGGGGGAGAAAATAGACTCTCTAAGTGCACAACCTACGGTTATCCTGGTGTTTGAGAAACCCAACTATGAATATCCCTACATCCTATTGGCCAAGTAGGGCAGGCTTCTAGCTGTTGTAGTTCAGCAACATCTTCACCTCTACTTTAATGCAATTAAAAATCTCTGTTGAAACGCTTTTAGGGACGAAATGCATTAATTTGTGAGGTAATTTCTACACAAATGAAGGTGAATATATATGATCCTACAATGTTGTAGGATCCAATCTGGGTTGGTCACCGGGACCAGAGGTTTTGTATTCCAAGCTTTCTCTAATTTCTACTATTTCTAATTATTTTTACTCTCTCTAATTTCTACTGTTTGGACTCTATATTGACCTAATATTTGTTTCTTCTCAGGGTTCTTTACCTGTTCAGATGGTCACTTCTGAAATCAATTTCTGAATTTTCTTTATCCTTGTGTCAATGGTACAGAGACTGAGTTACAATTCTTATGAAGAGAACATGAGAAATATTTATAACACACGAAGCTGCTGATTTTTGCCTGTTGTTTGTTTATTCCAGAGTCTGGTATTCAGCTAAATTTCAATGACTACTAGCCATTTAGCTAAATTCATCCTTAGTGTATTTATCTAAGCCAGTGTTGGTGAACCTTTTCAGCACCGAGTACCGAAACGGGAGCATGTGTGCAACTACGAGGCAGTACACGCGCAGGACCACCGGAAACCGGAAGAGCAGTTCCCCAGAGTGCTCAGTTTCTGTTTTCCAGCACACGCATGTGCGCCGGACACCTGGTCTTCCAGTTTCTGACACATATGTGCGTGCAAAGACCAGCTGACATGTCGGAAAATAGAAGCTCAGTTTCCCTGTGTGCCAGGGAGCTGCTTTTCCAGTTTCCGGCGCTCCCGCATGTGTGAAGACCAGCTAGCCGGTGCACATGTGCACACTGGAACCTGGAAGAGCAATGGGGGACAGCTGGTGTGCCCGGAGAGATGGCTCTGTGTGCCACTTCTGGCACGCATGCCATAGGTTTGCCATCACGGATCTAAGCCTTTCTAAATCCAGCTAAAGAAGTGGTGAGCATCAATTATTGCTTAATTTGTGAGTTCTCTTCAGTGAATTTGAGGTTGGCCAAACAATCAGTTTGTTTTGATTAATCTGGATGTATTTGCATTGAACTTCATTAGGCTCACACCCACCCAACTGCTTTGCCATGCTTTTGCCTTTCCCTAGAGTTGACAAAAAAATCTTCTTAAATGTTGCTGTTGTCTGTTGTCCCCAGAACAGATCTGTACACTATTACTGTTGAAACAGCTGCTAGGCACAAAATTCCTTACTGATCGTTCCCTTGACTGAACTTCCACACCCAACTAATGTCATCCATCAATTGGTGGATAAAAAGCCTCCTCCAATTAGTATGCACAATGCCCTACTAGTTCGTGAACTCCATTTGTTTCCTTTCCTTTTATTCCTTTGCAGAAGTCCAGTTCACACTAAACAGAAAAAAAACCCCTTATAATTATGGATTGACCAGCTATTAGCCATTAAAAAGGGTTGTTATTGTTTGTTTATCAAATTTATTGACCACTCATCTTATCACAGGGTAATTCTTGGCTGGTATCTAGTAGTCACCCAAACTTTATAGCTGAAATATAGCTGCTGAAAAAATGGTTAAAGAGCTGAAGTTTGAGAAAGGAGTTTTGCTGCTGGGAGAGGAAAGCTATAGGGGAGTATTGACTTAGGATGCTCCCAGTTCCTCCATTTTAAGCCCCTTCTTTCCTTCCTCCTAATCATGTGACCCAGAACAAAGTTTAGGCAGCTCGCCTTGTATTTTTCCACAATCCCCATACTTGCGAACATATACGGATGCAACAAGTCTTTATATTGCCCACCCTGATTTCCCCCAAAATATACGGTATGCATAATAACATTCACATGCAGGTATGTTTTCAGGGTGGCAATGAAAGAAGCGGCAGAGAGCTCTTTCTACAGTATATTATAGTTCTTAGTTACAGATAGTCCTCAACTTACAACCGTTTGTTTAGTGACCGTTTGAAGTTACAATGGCACTGAAAAAGTGACTTATGACCATTTTGCATACATTGCAGCCAGTGGTGGGTTTCAAAAATTTTTACTACTGCTTCTGACGATGTGGCTTGGTGGGCATGGCATGGCTTGGTGGCCGTCGCTTGGTGGGCATGGCAGGGGACGGATACTGTAAAATCTCCATTCTCATCCCACTCCAGGGGAAGGTTACTGCAAAATCCCCATTTCCTCCCGATCAGCTGGGACTTGGGAGGCAGAGAATAGATGGGGGCGGGGCTAGTCAGAATTTTTACTACCAGTTCTCTGAACTACTCAAAATTTCCGCTACCGGTTCTCCAGAACTGGTCAGAACCTGCTGAAATCCACCTCTGATTGCAGCATCCCCATGGTCACATGATTAAAATTCAGACGCTTGGCAACTGTCTAATATTTATGATGGTTGCAGTGTCCTGAGCTTATATGATCAGCTTTTGCGACCTTCTGACAAAGTCAACGGGGAAGCCAGATTCACTTAACTCAGGGGCCCCAAACCCCAGGCTGCTGCCTATTTAGAATTGTCCCATGGAAGTGGTGGGTGAGTATGCTCGAAACCATCCCCTCTCCCAACCCACCTCTACCGCCACCACCTCCGCCAGTTTGCTGAGGCAGAAAGGTTGGAAGCTGCTGATTTAACAACCGTGTTACTCAGAGGTGGTATTCAGCAGGTTCTGATCAGTTAGGAGAACCGGTAGCGGAAATTTTGAGTAGTTCGGAGAACCGGTAAATACCACCTTTGATGGGCCCACCCCCATTTATTCTCTGCCTCCCGAGTCCCAGCTGATCAGGACAAAATGGGGATTTTGCAGTAACCTTTCCCTGGAGTGGGGAGGGAATGTAGATTTTACAGTATCCTTCCCCTGCCATGCCCATCAAGCCACGCCCACCAAGCCACACCCACAGAGCCGGTAGTAAAAAAATTTGAATCCCACCGCTGGTGTTACTAACTTAAAAACTGCAGTGATTCACTTAGGAGCCTGGTTTAACTCAGCAGACTAAAAGCATAGTGATAAACACCAGCTGTCTGCAATTACTGTAAGTTCGAATCTCACCAGGCTCAAGGTTGACTCAGCCTTCCGTCCTTTCTAAGGTAGGTAAAATGAGGACCCAGTTTGTGGGGGCAATAAGCTGACTTTGTATAAATATACAAAAGTATGAAGGCTATTGCTTAACGCATTGTAAGCCACCCTGTGTCTCCGGAGAAGGGCGGCATATAAATCAAATTAAAAAAAAAATCTAGCAAGAAAGGTTGTAACATTGGGCAGAATAGACTTAACAACTGTTGCTTAGCAATGGAAATTTTGGGCTCAATTGTGGTCATAAATTGAGGACTAGCTGTATATTTATATACTTAAATCTTTCCAAAGAAAGGATTGGTACAAGGAATATGAATTTAAAATGTCCCTACAGTTTATATGGGTAACTTGAAGCATGTGTCAGAATAGAGAAACCCTGCCAGTGATTACTTCTGAAATAAATAGGCCTGATTTCTGTTTCCAGAAGATTTTTTCCCCTTCTGGTCCTTACTGTGTAAGGACATTGTTCAAGTTATTTTTAAAAATGTATTCTTAATGAGAGAAAGAGCAAACTTAAAATTTTGCTAATATATGGCTAGTGATCATAGATGCAAGATTTTAGCGACAGTTCTAGTGTTAAGTCATATTGTAGTTGGCTTCTTTTGGGCCTGGTTTGTTGTAAAATCAAATATGGTTTGCACAGTTTGATCTATGGCTTAATTTAAAACATGAAAAGCAACTGTTGATTATTCAACAAAACATAGTTTGAAATGGTGGCTTAACTTTGCAAACTTGGTTTCTGATAAAATATTGGGAATTGTTTAAGGTGAATGAGCCCATGACATGATTTCTAATGCACCTGAAACAAAGGTAATCATAAGATCGGTAGTATACGCACACTTCCTCCTTTCAACAGGCCTAGAGTAGATGTGTGACTGAAGCCAGGAAATCTCCAAAAATATACATCTCTACAACAATGTATCTCTCACACCCATGCTTCTAGAAAGGACAACTCTGCTCAAAGCCCCTTCTGCCACAAGGCCATTGTCCTTTGAAGTTGGGGGATTCCCCTTTAAAAAGGGCTGTCAGAAGAAGTAGTAACACAAAATTCACTCCCTTACAAAATGAGCCCAAATTGAAAAGGCCCATGAATGAGTCTGTTGGGGAGCTTTGCCTCCTTGTCTTTGCGTTCGAAACTCCCCCCCCCGCAAACTAATAAATAAAATATTATTTATTAGTTTGTCAAACATGTACAAGATAGCAGGTATGAATATGAACATGAACATGAACGAGGGAAATGAATCAGTGGTGAAATCCAAATTTTTTTACTACCGGTTCTGTGGGTATGGTGTGGTTTGGTGGGTGTGGCTTGGTGGGCGTGGCAGGGGAAGGATACTGCAAAATCTCCATTCCCACCCCACTCCAGGGGAAGGATACTGCAAAATCCTCATTCCCTCCCCACTCCTGGGGGAAGGATATTGCAAAATCTCCATTCCCACCCCACTCTGGGGCCAGCCAGAGGTGGTATTTGCTGGTTCTCCGAACTGCTCAACATTTCTGCTACCGGTTCTCCAGAACCTGTCAGAACCTGCTGGATTTCACCCCTGAAATGAATACAAATAAATGGGGACAGTAGGTGTACTATGCTTAGATCAGACCGCAGGTGGCGCAATTCCAGATTGTCCAAGCCCAAAATTTCAAGCCTGGTATGGCATAAACTGCATAAACACAAACTGTTTTATATAAGTTTAAACATAAACTGCATATATATGTTTAATATTATATAAGTTTAAACATAAACTGCATAAACACAAACTGCATGTTGGAAAGAAAAGGTCTAAGTGACGGGAAACAATATTGGGGCAATGTCACCGCAGTTATGAGGAATGTCTAGAGGAAGCTGCTGGATACTGAAATTGAGGAAGCCAGGAAAGAGGATCAAAGCATTAGGAAAGAGACATTTGGAAGTAGAGGGTAAGATCCCAGGGCACCATCGTTCACTCACCCCTGTCTGACTGAAATGGCCAGTCACTGGGGAAACGAAAGTGGTGTGTGCACAATACACGGCTTTTATCTAAGCAGTCCTGTCAGCGTTTGGTTTCCTTTTTCCTGATATTATTCCTGGGATGGGAGAAGCCCAGCCAATTCCCCATCCCCACTGCCATAAAGGCCGATAATCTAGCCGAAAATTAAGTCACAGCATTTCTGCTAACTCATTCTACGGATAGAGAAAATGACAATTGGCAAGAGGAAATGTGAGGCAATTACTTAGACGAATAATTTCAGACAGTTCACTCCTGGGGCTGAAAGGCATCACGAGGAAAGAAAAAAAAAGAGTCCTTTTATAGTTCAGAGGACAGAGGGATAGGAGCCGCCGTAAACATATGATGACCTCATGGCAAGTGAGGAAAAGGAAGCAACTTAAAACAAAACTTAATTAGGCAGCAATTGGGGCCAGAGATTTTCACAGGCTACTGTTGTGATTGATGGTTCATTGGAATTCTATAACTGTCCCGGATATCCATTCACAGGTGTCAAGAAATGTACAATACGGTAGTCAGAGCAGGATTGCATAGGTAGTGTGTGCTGAAATGAGGGGTGTTATTTGGTATGAAGCAGGGACTCTGGGATCATGACCAGTTGTTTAATTATAATCAGGGGTGAAATGCTCCCAATTCGGACCGGATCACCCGATCCGGTAGCGATGGAGGCGGGTGGTTCGGAGAACCAGTAGCAAAAATCCCTCCCCCCCCACATGCCCAGCTGAGCCGCACAATCATCAGAGGCTTTTTTTTTACTTTTAAAAGCATTTTTTCTACAACCTCTTCGGCCAAAAAAAATGCTTTTAAAAGTAAAAAAAAAGCCTCTGATGATCGCGCGGCTCAGCTGGGATCATCAAAGGCTTTTAAAAGAAAAAAAAACTTTTTTTCTTTTAAATGCCTCTGATGATCCAAGCTGAGTTGCCTGATTGGCAGAGACTTTTTTTCTTTTAAATGCCTCTGACGATCCATGCCTGATCGTTAGAGGCATTTAAAAGAAAAAAAGTCTCTGCCAATCAGGCAACTCAGCTGGGATCGTCAGAGCCTTTTGAAAGCATTTTTTTACAACCTCTTCGCTGAAGAGGTTGTAGAAAAAAATGATTTTAAAAGTAAAAAAAAAATAAAATTAGCCACGCCCACCCAGTCGCATTACCCCCCTCCACCAAGCCACGCCCACAGAACCGGTAGTAACAAATTTTAGATTTCACCACTGGTTATAATCATTATGAATCGTTAATTCATTGATCATTGCTATTGTTTAGAAGGCCCTCTTCATCCAGACCTTTGGTGAGGGAGAACAACACCTCTCATTTCATTACGTGTGCCAACTTTTAACTTTATTAATTGCATTGTAATTTCTGTCTTTGATGGCTTGAGCTGCTCAGAGTTCCAGAGTTCCACATTGAGGAACAGGTAGGGAAGGTAAATAAATTTCACCCCTGGTTTGATTGTGTGGATCACAACAAATTGTGGCACGTTCTTAAAGAGATGGGATTACCAGACCATTTTATTTGTCTCTTGAGAGGCCTATATGCGGGTCAAGAAGCAACAGTAAGAACTGGACATGGAACCACTGATTGATTCAAAATTGGGAAAGGAGTCTGGCAAGGCTGTATACTGTCACCCTGCCTATTTAATTTATATGCAGAGCACATCATGAGAAAAGCAGGGCTAGAAGAATCAAAAATTGGAATTAAGATTGCCAGGAGAAATATCAACAACCTCAGATATGCAGATGATACCACTCTAATGGCAGAAAGTGAAGAGGAACTAAAGAGCCTCTTGATGTGGGTGAAGAAGGAGAGTGCAAAAGTTGGCTTGAAACTCAACATTAAGAAAACTAAGATCATGGCATCTGGCCTTCTCAATTCTTGGCAAATAGATGGGGAAGAAATGGAGGTAGTGACAGATTTTATTTTCCTGGGTTCCAAGTTCACCGCAGATGGGGACTGTAGCCAAGAAATTAAAAGACGCTTGCTCCTGGGGAGGAAAGCTATTGCAAATCTAGACAGCATACTAAAAGGCAGAGACGTCACCCTGCCAACAAAAGTGTGTATAATCAAGGCTATGGTTTTCCCAGTTGCAATGTATGGCTGTGAAAGTTGGACCATATGGAAGGCTGAGCACCAAAGAATTGAGAGGCCTTTGAACTATGGTGCTGGAGAAGATTCCTGCGAATCCCTTGGACTGCAAGGTGATCAAACCGGTCAGTCCTAGAGGAGATCAACCCTGACTGCTCTTTAGAAGGCCAGGTCCTGAAGATGAAACTCAAATACTTTGGCCACCTAATGAGAAGGAAGGACTCACTGGAGAAGAGCCTAATGCTGGGAAAGATTGAGGGCAAAAGAAGAAGGGGACGACAGAGAATGAGGTGGCTGGATGGAGTCACTGAAGTCATGAGTTTAAATGGACTCCATTTAAGATGGTAGAGGACAGGAAGGCCTGGAAGAACATTGTCCATGGGGTTGCGATGGGTCGGACATGATTTTGCAACCAACAACAAAATGAATGCAATCCATTCTAATATGTTGCAGGAACATGAGGTACTTATCAGCTTATCTTTAAAATAGGTAAGAAATTACTTCCAGAAAGATTGCCTAGTCAGTCTTTTGCGATCAAATCAAAGTCTTGGACTATATTAAGGACTAATATGTTTATTATGCCTTGGCCTGTGGCCTAAAAGTTTTCTATGAAATGCCCCAAGACCCTTTCTAATTTTACACAAATGGATCTACTATTAGGGTTTAGATCCAAGCAAAATAAAATGCCCTTATGACGTGTTGCATAGAAAAGAAATACATAGAGATACATTAAAAGAATAAGTAAATCTACAATTCAAGGTGCTGGTTATCACCATTGCATGGCAGTGGGCCGGGTTACGTGCAGGGCCACTTCTCCCTGAGGGTCTTTGCCCATCTCATCAAATTGAATAGAGTAGGCAGGCTTCAAGTCTCTTCCCTTAAATGTTGCCATTTTGTGGGTCCTGGGAACCATGGCTTTCCACGGCAGCTGTTGTCCTATAAAACACCCTTCCTCTTGAGATCTAGTAGGCTCTGACCCTTTTGGAAAGTCATGAAAAGCTGACTTTTAACCCAAGTGTAAGGATAGTATGAAGCCAAGTTGGAAGAGGGTGTTGTGCATTGCACCAAGGGAGTTTGGTTAGTAGAGCCAAAAGTTTTCTGTTTCTGTTCTCATTGTTTTTTGCTTTTAATTTTTATATATGATACTGTTTTTATAGTGTAGTTGTCAGCCACCTAGAGAACTGGTTTTAAGATGTGTGGGCATACAAGAATTTTAAATCAGTAAAAATCCCATATGGGCTAGATATGTCTCAGATTAAACATGTATATTGGGAACAAAATGCATTCTACGTCTGCTTGATGGAGTGGAATAATATACAAGCATAGAAGGCACTCATATAAACATGAATTATGTCATTAAAATGTGGAATGGACTCCATAATCCAAAACCATACACCCTCCTCTTTGCTGGAGAGAGAGAAAGAGAGAGAGAGAGAGAGAGAGGGAGGGAGGGAGGGAGGGAGGGAGAGAATGAATACAGATAACAGGAAATTTCAAATGATGTTTCCCACCGCTTGGGATCTGAAAGTCAGTAACTGCAACTATATCTCCCAGTTGTGTTGGCAGGATTAAAGTGTCAGAAACATCTGTAGACTGCCATTTGTGCGGGTTGCAGATGGCAGGCAATAAACCTGATGTCATAAAGAATCCTCTCCTATTTTAATGTCTTACAAGACATTTGGACTGGCTGCTGAAGGCCATTGATAAAGTGCGACAAATACAATGAGGATTTTGAGAAATGTGAATCTCATCTGTCTGACATTTTGGAGTTGCTCTGAGAGTTCTTTGCAATGGGTGTGGGAGGAAATTGTAAAAATTATAGTCCCCTAAAGGACAATTAAAACCAGAACTACCAATGCTTGTTTTTAGTACTCATTGTTTTCCATAGTTGCAATAAAAAAAGACAGTAATATCTGGAGGCAGGTCAGACTCTAAAAAAAGTTCTATTGCCAACTAGGGATCAGACACTCTGAAGCATCCTTCCCCAACCTGGTGGTCTTCAAATCCTTGGGATAGTAACTCACAAACTCTCGGCAACTGTTCCTGAGAACTCTAAAGGGTTCAGGGAGAACTGAAAACATACGTTCATTTGTTGTTGAAGGTACCAACTAACCAATTAGCACCCTCGTAGATTAATCTTGGAAAGTCTTGGGTGATCAAAGGCATGGGGGACTTCTGTTAGTGATAGCTAGATTCCTTCCTTCTGAGTTGTAGTACCTTGGCAACATGAAGTAACTCTGTATCCATCATTCACAAAGATGGGCTATAGGACCATATATTTGAAGAGATATATGTTCAATGAAAGAAATGGTAAACATTGCCTTATTTACTGATTTATTATTTGCTTATTATAGTTCTCAGTCTAGGAGTTAATCTTGGAATTTCCTGGCCAAGTCACAGGAAAAACATTCTTTGTTGTTTTTTTTGTTTTTTTTAATTTATATGCCGCCCTTCTCCAAAGACTCAGGGCGGCTTACAATGCGTTAAGCAATAGCCTTCATACTTTTGTATATTTATACAAAGTCAGCTTATTGCCCCCACAAACCGGGTCCTCATTTTACCCACCTTAGAAAGGATGGAAGGCTGAGTCAACCTTGAGCCTGGTGAGAATTGAACTCGCAGTAATTGCAGGCAGCTGGATGTTAAATGCTGCCTTAGGAGGAGGCATTAGCCTCCTATGTCACTCAGGCTCTTAGGTTTGATCTTGCTTAATATTTTATCAGTCAAAGTTGGAGATATGTTGATTTCTAAATAAAGCTATGTTAGTAAGATCATAAAATTATTTTAATATAAATGAACATTTATGAAATATATAAAGTATACTGTTAGCAAGAAGATAAATTGCAAATCATGGCCATTAGTACCAGGATGAATAAGAAATCCCCCCCCCCTTTATTTTGCAAAGAAATGATTTTTCAAACTATTAATTTGCATATTAGCTTAATGGTAATAATATAAGCAAACCAGTTTGCAGCTGTGTAAATTACAAGACTATTTGAACTGCGGTCTGATCTAAGCCTAGTACACAAAATTGTCTGCTATAACGTCTTACCTGTCAACGACTTCTTCAGCTTCAACCTCAATAATATATGGCCAAACAATCGATACAAACTCAAGGTAAACCGCTCCAAACTAGATTGCAGAAAATAGGACTTCAGCAACAGAGTGGTCAATGCCTGGAATGCTCTACCCGACTCCATTGTTACATCCTCAAACCTTCACAGCTTCAACCTCAAACTGTCTACCGTGGACCTCACCCCATTCCTAAGAGATCCGTAACGGGGGTGTGCATAAGCGCACCAACATGCCTACCGTCCCTGTCTTACTGTCTCCATTTATCTGTATTTACTTCCTTTATTCATGTTTATGTTCATACTTATACTTGCTACCTTGTACATGTTTGATAAACAAATACAATACAATACAATACAATACAATACAATACAATACAATACAATACATAAATAAATTCTTGAAAAATTCCCTCAAATTCAAATAGAGATTAACTAATTGTTTTATTCAATGCACAACTGTTATTCAATCTTCCCCATTTTGTACAAGGGGTACTTATTGTTTTCTGGAAACTGAAGAAAGAATGTTCTTAATGGAGGTTCCCAAATTTTGATATTTCTTGTGTAGAAACCTCAAACAACTTTTCTCTTTGTTAATCTTCTTCCACCTGTTCCAAGGCTGAAACATTTTGGCACACCTTTCGAATTAGGTTTGAATTTGTTATATATAATCTATTTCCCCCCCCCCACAGTTTAATTCAGTTGCAGGTTA
This sequence comes from Ptyas mucosa, assembly GCA_012654045.1. Classification (NCBI taxonomy): domain Eukaryota; kingdom Metazoa; phylum Chordata; class Lepidosauria; order Squamata; family Colubridae; genus Ptyas; species Ptyas mucosa. The sequence goes on from WNWU01000020.1 coordinate 2,727,314, forward strand.
AAATAGTGGCTTGGAATAAATCAGTGTAAGCTTTCACGATCAGTGTCATAGTTGCTTGGTGAAGTGTCAGAGTACCAGAGAATTCGATCCCAGCCTATTAGCCCAGTAGCTTACCTTCATGTTTTGGAAGATTGTATTTCATTGCTTTTATGGAGGAGGATTGTATAGTGCTATGGTTCTCGAACTGCAAAGTGTGGAGCCTTGGAGTACTGCAGCAAACTCAGAGGTACTGTTGGCTTTTTTACTACTTAGTAAATGGTTACTTAGTGCCGCTTAAAGGGGTGAGCTTCTGTTACTTGTCCCAGTTTCTGCCAGCCTAACAGTTCGAAAACATGTAAAAAATGCAAGTAGAAAAATAGGAACCACCTTTGGTGGAAAGGTAACAGCATTCCGTGCGCCTTTGGCATTTAGTCAAAATGACGTCTTCAGACAGTGCTGGCTCTTCAGCTTTGAAACGGAGATGAGCACCGCCCTCTAGATTCGGGAACGACTAGCACATATGTGTGAGGGAAAACTTTACCTTTACCTTTAAATGGTACTAGTGAGTTCACTGTGGCCTCTCAGGGCGCTGTGGCATACCATTTGGAACTGCCAGGGGCACTGTGAAAAAATTACTGAGATATGATACTGAGAACTGTGAAAGTTTAGGAACCTCTAGTGTGGAGGAAAAAAGAGGAATGTAATTCACTAAATAAGTGCACTGCTTCTTACACATCAAGGAATTGGACCAGAAGAGTGAAATGCAAGCTTTGGTGCTAAATACTAGAATGAGTATTTTAAGGCAGCATTCCACAGCCTCACAGGTAACAGGCTATGCAGAGATTTTGTCACCAAAGCTGCTCATTCTCTATATCCAAACGCAACAACTTAATTATTGATGAGCACGATATATAAGCAGTGCGGATAGAAGAAGGAATGGCAGAATTCACTACAGAATTCAGTACTAGGCTAAGTTCCAACATAAAAAGCAGGGCTCTTGTTGAGGAAGCAAAGGCCACCTATGGTCATGATTAGAAAAGTACAGCAAAACAATTGGATAAGCCGATGTGTGATTAGCCTGGCAAACAAGCAGATCCCAGCCTGATTTGTACTTGGTTTGCACACATGTTTAGCAGAGGTGGGTTTCAGCAGGTTCTGACCAGTTCTGGAGAATTGGTAGCGGACATTTTGAATAGTTTGGAAAACTGGCAGTAAAAATTCTGACTGGCCCCGCCCCCATCTATTCTCTGCCTCCCGAGTCCCAGCTGATTGGGAGGAAATGTGGATTTTGCAGTAACCTTCCCCTGGAGTGGGGTGAGAATGGAGATTTTACAGTATCCTTCCCCTGCCATGCCCACCAAGCCACATCCACCAAGCCATGCCACGCCCACCAAGCCACGCCCACAGAACTGGTAGTAAAAATTTTGAAACCCACGACTGATGTTTAGATAAGCTGGAGCTAGGGCTGCATCAAAAGTTATATGGAGATGGAGAAACTGTCTCTATCAACCTGCCCCAAGCCATTTAACAGTGACTATGAGAGCAAACAGCAGTATCACACCTGAATAGGACTGTAGACCCTTTTTATTTTTTTATTTTATTGATTATTTTGTATACCTGTGAATTCAAGGCACGCGAGGGTCTAACCCCAGCCTGTGGGCTGGGCTACATTAAGCTGGGAGATAGGCTTAAAATCACTAAAGTCTAGTGGAGCATAAGCTCAAACCTGGATCTTCAGCTATCTGTATCTGTGAGATGAGATCTGGCTTCTTGAGACCCTAATGATTGGATTTGATTATGTGCCATCCAATTGGTATTAACTGTTAGTGACCAATATAGAGGGACTTTCTGTAGGGTGATCTGTTCCCAACCTGGTCCTTCAGATCTTCCAATAGTGTAGCTATCACCTTAGTGATTGAGTCCATCCACTATGCTGCCAATCCTTCTCTTTGAGACCCTGGTAATTTGCTTTATATGGACCTTTCTGAAAAATTGAATGATCCTGTAGTGGTGATGGTGGTGGGGATAGTGATAAAAATAAGGTTGTCTGTTACCTGAAGCTTTTTTTTTTCTCCTTGGGGAAATTTCACCATAAAGGCCCACTGTCCTCAAGTGTAGAAAAGTACAGAGATGTCCTTGGAAAAGATATGCAGAGACCATTCGCAGAACATGAGCTCAGTCCAGATAAAAAGAAAGGTGTGAAGCAGTGGTGAAATCCAAATCTTTTTACTACCGGTTCTGTGGGCATGGCTTGGTGGGCATGGTGTGGCTTGGGGGCATGGCTTGGGGGCGTGGCAGGGGAAGGATATTGCAAAATCTCCATTCCCACCCCACTCTGGGGCCAGCCAGAGGTGATATTTGTCGGTTCTCCGAACTACTCAAAATTTCCGCTACCGGTTCTCTAGAACCTGTCAGAACCTGCTGGATTTCAACCTTGGTGTGAGGGAAAAAAAACATCAAGATTGCCCGACCTTGACTCTCTTTGGCATAAGAGGGAGTGGGAGGAGAAATGCTGTCATGCTGTCAAGGTTTTATATGCCAATAAAGGCAGTTTGCCTTTATTGTAAAGACCTTGAAAACCTTTTCTTTTTATTCATTAAGTATATTGATTGAAGTAATGAAATAAGCAGAGCAGGAGGAAGATAAAATAATATTGATCCTCAAAGTTGCAATTGATTTACATCATGACGAGCATGGTTAAGTTTTCATTAATTTTGCTCTCAAAGCCTCATTTTTAAAAGTGTTCATGGTCATGTGAATTATGGTATACAACAATGACTTGAAAAGTAGGAAATCAGAAGTGGATATTTATATGCACTGAAAGTGTAAGGATGGAAACATTCCTACTTTCTATTGATTGTTATTGCCCAAACAGCTTACTTTTACTCTATATATTTATGCATATATACAATTTGTGGTGGAAAATCCTAATTGGAGGATCTGGATTGCATATAACCAATGAATGAGATATAATTTGCGTAGAGGGAGGGCTTCCCTTTTCTTTCATTGATCAGAACTATAATTCTGATCAATTCATGCATTTTCTCTTAATGAGCTACAGTTACCTTGTTTTCCCCAAAATGAATCCATTTCTCATTTTCTTGCCTAAAAGAGGTTTGATACAAGCATGACAAATATATCGATTTCAGACAATAATTGCACATTGCCTTTCAGAATCGGCTTCTTAAAAAATGGTAAGAGATGGTGAATTTTCTAGTGATGGGTGAACATCATGATGTAGGCTGTAATATGCTATTGCCACCTAGTGCTCACTGAGCCTAAAAATCTGAGATCTTAGATAGTGGGAGAAAGAAAACTCTGAATTTAAAGGAAACGTGGTTGTACTCCACTGCTACCACCTGGCCCAATAACAAGCATGGGAATCCCCCCCTCCCCATCTCCATATTCTCAGAAAACTAATCTTCTATTGTAAAACTTAATTATTTGGAGAAAAAGTTTTCAAGAAAAAGTACTGAATCGGTTGGAATTTGGAACAGTTGGCAACCTTTGTCAGCTTGTTCCCCAAATGAATCGGATTGACTGCATCTCATCCACAGTGGCTTTATACAGGATTTATATAAATTTAAATTTATACAGGAATACATTGGAAGAATTCCGTATTGCTAAAAAGCGCTTTGTGGCATGCTGTGACTTTCTCCTACACTAGGGTATTTTTTTTTGACACCCAAAATTAGCTACCCAAATAATGGCCTCAGATATATATTAAAAAATAGGGAAGCTGCCCTGCAAGACACCATGCAGAAGTGCTGCTGCCAAACTGACCTCTCATCCCTGCCCTTCCCCCTTATCTTCACAGGTTTGGCAAGCATTTGGCCCTTAGGACAAAAAAACTTTGCCTTCCCTTGACTTAAATAAGCATGAATAAGGGATAGAACTTATTACTTTCCCTTCTGTAATTAGTTCAATGGGGAACAAAGATTCGGGGGCTCCTGGGCAGATCTTCATTTTCTGCTTGGATGTTTGCTTATGGCCCACTCAAATGATAGCATGTTCCTCCTATTCCTGGCCTCTTGCAAATGGACCCATGCCTATATTTTTCAGCTTTGATTCAACATGGCTGTTTGTCCAACCCAAACGGTCTTAAGTTTCACAGTGGATATTCTTCAGGACATTGTTCCATTCTGGTAACAGCCCAGCTCCGATTGGCTGAAATGGCAAATATACCACCTACCCTCCAATGGCTGGTCTTGCCCTGGGCACCCATTTTGTCCTGGGTTGAGCACAGTGATGTGCTCTGTTGGTTGGCAATTGCTATTTTGTATAAATTTGCATCTGATCAAACAGTCGAGCAGTTAAGTCAATGAACTCTCCTCAATGCTAGAATGCTAGAATTCAAGGCTTACATCTCTCAGTGGACACTTTTTCTGCCAAAGCTGGGGGCAACATGCTCCCATTGCTTTCCCATCCTCTTTTTACAGTACTACAAAGCTTCCTTTCCATTTATCTTTTTTAATACCTTTAACTGGCAAGGTAGGAACATCACTAGTTTGATTCTGTGAAACTGAACTATCAGTTTTTCCTTCTTTCAAAATATTCATGGACCTGCCCAGAAAGGTAGAGAAGAAAGAACAAACTGTTCCTTTTGCTTTGGTTACTGGAGCATCAGAGCAACAATGGAATCAAGAAGGAGGGGGAAAGAGGATCTGTATTAGTGTCAGGGGACGTGTGTGTGTGTGTGTGTGTGTGTGTGTGTGTGTGTGTGTGTGTGTGTGAGAGAGAGAGAGAGAGAGAGAGAGAGAGAGAGAGAGATGTTTGAAAGACAGTGAGAGAGGGACAGAAGGGGAGTGGAAGAACATAATGTGCAAATATCTAGAAAGCAAAACAAAGGTACAAGGGACTAGTCACTAGTGAGGAGGGAATAATCCTTAAAAGGAAATGCAGGGACTGGTCCACGCAAGAGCCAGCTAGTGAGGTTTGCCTTCCCTGCATGAATATCTGATGCACAGATTTTTGAAGGGAATAATTTCCTCTTTTTTGTAATATTTAAGTTGCTTGATTGATCTGTTAATGCTACCATGATTGGATTTCTTTCTCTGCCGATACCTACATTCATATTAAACATACAAAACCACATTGTTTTGCATTATGTTTCCTGTCATTTGGTCTCTGATGTATAGTCCATAGTTCTCCTGGCATTAACAGTACATCTGGAAATGTTTTATTAGCTAATGGTATCAAAGTACTACATTTTAAAAGAAAATATAAACATGAATTAAAGCTTGCAAAGGTGAAACATTTCTAACCCTTAATTAGCATTAATAAAAGAGATAAATCTAGTCTTAAATCTGTCCCACTGATATCCATTATTCAGATGTCTACAAGTTCAGGATCTACTAGGTGGATCATGCCATAACAATTACTATCTCGGTGAAACAGAATAAGGAGGGACAACATATTTCAAAACATTTTCCCCATGAATATTTTCAACGCCAGAGGGCAGTACAATAATGTTTCTAAAGCTGGATTCCTTAGATTTCTATAAAATAGAATATTTATGAGGCTGCAAAACAAATTTTTCATCAGAGCTGGTAAAAATGAAAATTGGGGTGGAGGGGAGATGTCAGAAGGAAAACATTTTAGAAGCCTTCCTTCTTCAGCATATTCTTTTTTTTAAAATGTAAACCGTCTGGTGGTAAAAAGATTAGATTTTTTTGCCCACTCTTATAATCAGAAAGTTTTGACCTCTTGTTTGGCAAAAGAATAGATAGGGGAGGAAAACAGTTCTTTTTTTATTCTTTCCAATTAAGGGCACTTCCACAACAGCATTGTTTGTTCCTATGCAGTTGGTAATTAAAGCAATCTGAACAACCTGCCTTCATCTTCATTTCTGCTGACTTCAAAATCCTGAGAATATGAGAAGGTTTACCACTAGCTGGTAGGAGGGCTAGAATCAGCCTGGAGGGAAGGGGAAACGAGGCACAAAAGAGCTGCACCTGGAGGCAAAGTGAGGCAAATGAACCATTCACAAGTCTTGCAGACCTGCAGCATTGCAAAAGAGAAACCCCAGCTTTCAGTTTCAGAGAAACCTCGGGGTAGGTAAATTTAGATTCTCAATGGGCAAAAAAAAAAAAAAAAAAAAAAAAAAGGCCCATATGAAAATGCCCTACTTTTATTTGTGATTTTTTAAAAAATGCCTTTTTTTTCTGGAGATGCAGGTTTGGAGTTAATTCTAGTATTCTTTCTGATTCTAGATATGGCAACTTGGGTTTTCTAACCTTTTCTGCTACACCGAGAGGAGAAATGTTGTATCTAGACCAGGGGTGTCAAACTTGATTTCATTGACGCCCGTATCAGGCTTGTGTTTGACCTTGGAGGGCTGGGGGAGGGGTGGGGTGTGTGGCCATGGTGGGCGTGACACGGGTCTGGTGTCGGGGCACCTGTGATGGCCAAGTGCTAAGGCCAGACTTCCCTGAGACCCTCCCTCAGCCTCATTATAATCTTCCTTCCTTCCTTCCTTCCTTCCTTCCTTCCTTCCTTCCTTCCTT
>WNWU01000020.1:2733808-2790375 GCA_012654045.1 Ptyas mucosa
CTTCCTTCCTTCCTTCCTTCCTTCCTTCCTTCCTTCCTTCCTTCCTTTTCCTTCCCCCTTTTCTTCTTCCTTCCCCTCTTTCCTTCTTTTTCCTTCCTTGCTCTCTTCCCATCTTCCCTTCTTTTTTTTTTGTCTTTCCTCTTTCCCTTTCTCCTTTCCTGTCCCCTCTTGCATGCTCAAATGCAAAAGGGGAAGCATTTCTACTTTTGTTTTGGTTTTAGTTTGTTTTGATAGCCCTCTTGATAGCCCTCTGGAGCCCAAGTGCATCGTTTTTGCTGGCAGAGGGTTGCAGGAGGCTGTCCAGGCTGTAAATGTGGCGCCGATGGCTCTGTTTCCGCTGGCAGAGGTACCAAGGGGCGGTCCTATGCTGTTTCCAGGCCAGCCCTGTGGGACAGATCTAAGCACCCCATGGGCCGGATCCAGGCCTTGAGTTTGACACCCCTGATCTAGACAATCTATCTTTAGCTTCAATCTGCACTGAATGGGTTGGGGCGGTATAGATTGTGGAAATCTTGGGGTTTTTTTTTTTTTTTCATTTTCTCTTTTTCAGAGAGTGTGGGGTTCCTGACGGGTCTGTGAGGGTCACCATGTCAACAAGTGGAGCCCTCTCTGGGTATATCACCCCTCCTGGGATGCTTTCTTTGTTCACACAGCTGATAGTGAAAATGATTATTTGCTGTATATCTGGCTCTCTTGAAAACTTATATGGTTGCTTATATGGAAATCTCCCTTGATTTTATCCCCAGAAGAACCATACTGGGAGGAAGCCCAGCTGAGAGAGATTTCTTAAATCAAAGGCACAGGATGGGTTAATAGCACCAAGCACATATCTGTATAGATAGATATTCATGTGTGTTTTACAGCTTATCCCCAGATCATCAGCCTTGTGCAGAGAATCTGCAGCAGTTACATAGACCCTGTTCAAGAGTTGTGTTGCTCTAGCAAGTGAAGGAAAAAAAAAATTCAAATAGGAAGCCCAAAAACCATGCTAAGGACAGGAAGATCCAGGATTAGAATGATCTTGGCTCTCAATGGAAAAGGTGGGAAAACAGGGGTGCCCTCATCACTCGCCAAAGGAGCAGGTAGAAATCAAGGCTCTGGTTTTGTGCAGGCACATAATAGCAGAACTCTGGACAACTCATCAGTATTTTGTGCAAATCAGACATTATATAGAAAAAGGCTAATGGGCAGAAAATAGCTCGGAATTGTTAACACAAAATAGGAGGCAGTGCTAATGCAGCACATTTTCATCCATAAAACTGTTCCAAATAGATTTCTACAGCCATATGTTACTTAACACAGTACTAAAAACATCTATCCCAAACTGTGAAAAAAAAGAAAAAACTAAAATATGAAGCAATCCAAGGCCCATTACATGAGGCATTCGCTCTGTTTTTTTTAAAAAAAATATCTGTAGATATAGAAAGAAAGTGGCTCTCCCCTATATCTTCTCTACTCCCTAAACTGGTGATAGCGAATCTTTAGACTCAGCAGTTTAAAAATTCTAAAAATGCTAACTTGACTCTGCCGATGTGTTGCACCCCCAAACAAAACAAAACGATTTGCTCTCTCTCTCCCACCCACCCCCATCTAGGCCACCCTGAACTGCAGCACTTGATGGCAATGCTGAGGCTAGGTTTGAAATAGAGGCCCAGGCCTTGACTTCAGCCCTAGCGCTACTACTGCCACTGAAAAAGGCTGACTCATGCCATTCCCCAAGGAATGTGAGCCTTGGGGAACAGTGCAATTGTACCTGTGGTCCAGATTTCCCCAGGATCTGCCATGCACCGTTAACCTTGCCAATTTCCCTTTCTCTTCATGAACCCCTGCAGCCTTCCTGAGGCTGCTCCCGGTTGGACAAGGCCTTCGTTCTTGAAGCCCCTTTGGAGTGTAGGAAGTTAGCACCCACCCCTTTCCTAGAAGAATGAAATATTTTGGGAAATATTAAAAAGGCAGAATATTATGTTTCCCTGGATGAGAAATGGAGAAGCATGTTTTAAAGACGAAGCAGCTCCCATCTTCCTGCCCCCACCCTTTGTCAATGGGCCAGACACAGAAACTCAATCTTTGTCAATCGACCATCATCTGCAACACAATAGGACCCATCTAGCAACAGAAACTCACCACATGGCACCTGGGAAGATTACATCAGCCAGCAAGGCTAGCTAAGACCCCCACCCCTTGGGAGTCTGACAACCAATCAGGATACTCTTTCTGGGCCCAGGAAGTTCAAAACCAGAGAGGGCATAAAACCAGGGGACTCACTGCGTCTCAGCCCCTTTTCTGTTCAGGAACTCAAACCATGTGATCTCTGTTCAGGAACTCAAACCATCTTTCCAAGCAGTCTCCATGTTTCCAGTGTCTTTTTCCCCACTTGGAACTGAACCCAGAAGGATATTTCTTTGTACAGGAGAATGCTCTTCACCGCACTCTGGAGCCTCCAAAAACTGTGTGAAAACACAGCCCATTCTCACGCCTTCTTTAGAGGCTTTTGAGGCCACACAGGAGCAGGGCTTCTCAGCCTCCTAAAATCATGTGAAAACAGGGTGTATTTTCCAGAATAATTGTCATCAGGTGTTGGTGAATGCTGGCGGGTCGCTTAAAACTTTGTGGTTTTCACACTCCTTTGACACACATGTCATGGGTTCGCCATCGCTTCCCTAAACATTTTAAATTATCTTGAGGGTCAGTGAGGTTCTCCTTTTAGAGTGCCTGCTTGTGAATATTTGGGTTGGCAACAGGGTTGGTTTGCATAGTGTGGTGTGCCACTCTCCAAGGCTATATGGTAGTTGGTGCATCTTAATGACACTTCCAATGCCCTGTGAGATCCCTTCTTCCAAGACCAGAAGGAATACCCTTCCTTCCTCTCCTCCTCCCCCACCCCCCGTCTGAGAAAAATATCTGCTCACAGGATTTCATCTTAGAAGGAGCCAGTTTTTGAAGGCTGAACTCTTTCAAAAGTCACTTGTTTGGGATCCACAGAATGAGAAGCTCTGAAGTAGGAACATCAGAGTAGTGGGAGAAAAAAAATCAAGATGGTTGCCATACTGAATGGCGTAGCAGGCTAACGTCTCCTATTAAGGCAGCATTTAACATCCAGCTGCCTGCAATTACTGCGAGTTCTAATCTCACCAGGCTCAAGGTTGACTCAGCCTTCCATCCTTTCTAAGGTGGGTAAAATGAGGACCCGGTTTCTGGGGGCAATAAGCTGACTTTGTATAAATATAGAAAAAGTATGAAGGCTATTGCTTAACACATTGTAAGCCGCTCTGAGTCTCCGGAGAAGGGCGGCATATAAATATAAATTTTAAAAAAAAACTATGCATTTTTCCCATCACTTTTTTTTTACCAAGTATCATGGGCATGACGCAGCCACCCAGAATCACTGTAATGGTGAGATGGAAGCATATAAATTGGATGGGTGGGTGGATGAATAGGCGGAGCTTTGTTGCCATGGTCACAGCTGCCATTTGACTTTTTTTTATACCCTCCCCCTTGACACCTCTGCTTTAAAGCAAGCAATAGGTAGGCCCTCAATCTGAATTAGTTGAGAACACTTCTTCTGCCACCTCTTTCTAGTACTTTTTTCTCTCTCAAAGAAACAGCTTGCAAGGAAGGAACGTGTAGCTCTTATTGGAAACCTGAACAAATTTTTTAATGGAGGGTTGGATTAGGCCCTCTTTGCATTACAAGCAGTGGAAAAATAGCAACAGAGGTGGCCTGGCCTGGCTCGGTGTGCAAATGCTGGCCCAGCATCATTGCTCTGTTCCACATCAGGCAGCAGACTGCTGGCAAACTTTTAAAAAGTTGTAGAAATCCCTATACTTGGCTGAAGAGACGCTGGGAACAACAGAACTAGCTATCCAAAAGTGTTGAACACTCCAGTTTGTCTGTTACCGGTGTCCCAAAATGCAATGAGAAGATAAAAATAGTCTCTGAGAAGTTTTTCCTAAATTCCTTCCACGCACAATGTGATCAGAAGTAGGAAAGTTTCAATAAAACGATTCCTTGACTAAAAGCTGGAGGAGTCATATACAAAACTGCTCTATTTTGCCTTCTTTCTTTCTTTCTTATCTTTAACTTGCAATGTTATTGTTTATTTATTAGATTTTTATCCCACCTTTATTACTTTATAAGTAATTCAAGGCAGTGAAGATGCCTAATACTCCTTCATCCTCCTATTTTCCCCACAACAACAACCCTGTGAGGAGGGTTAGGCTGAGAAAGAGCGACTGGTCCAAAGTAACCCAGACGGCTTTTAGGCCTAAGGGTTTGTTTTAGAGTTGCCCTCAAATGCATGTAGGTGTCAACGCATTCTTACATTGCAGAGAGGTTAATGGGTAAATGTAGGTTGCAGGCAGTGGTGAGATTCAAATAATTTAACAACCGGTTCTCTGCCCTAATGATTTCTTCCAACAACCAGTTCATCAAACTGGTCAGAAAGTTAACAACCGGTTCTCCCGAAGTGGTGCAAACTGGCTGAATCCCACCACTGGTTGCAGGTGGCTGCAGACAGGCTGACATGCACACCTTCCAAATCCAAACTGTGTGTTGTGCAGATATGTATGTCCTGCATGGTGATTGGTTGATCTGATTTCTGTCAGCATTCCAGAAGAACCCCCAACTCCAAGTAAAAACTCTATAGCAAGCATTTTTCAAAGTTCTATTTACTAGAATAGGTAAACTGGCACATCTGGGAAAACCCAAATCTGAGAGGTCTAGGGTTTTCCCTCAGTAAATCACCAATCACCATCCGTCCCATCTCAAGACATCACTCCGACCACTCCTTCTCCAGATGCAGGATCGGCCTGACCTTGACCGACAGGAAGAATGCTATTATGTCTAAAGACAACCCCTCTACTAAATCCTCCCTCCTACTTTCCCACACATGAGAAGGTGGCAGCATGGAAGCTTCCGGCCTAATATGGCTTCCAAAGCTGATGATTTCCTGTTCTGTGCTTTGCTATTTGAGTGTCCCTAGCCAGAACATTACATTTGCAGAAATGTAAATGGATCGGCAACCATCTGCAAATGACAGGCGAATGCATTCCCTGATGTGCAGTGCCAGAGAAGTTTATTGCCCCCTAAACTGGGACTAAAATTCACAGTCTCCTGGCTTCTATCCAGCTTGTTAGCTACTACAACAAACTGGCTCTTCACACTATTTCCTTTATGTGAAGAGTTTGAACTGCAATGTTTGTTTGGGCTGAAACACAGAGCACTTCCATGCATAGAATTCAACCTATTGATTTTGCCTCCCTACTTATCACATTATTACTGGTTCCCCAATGGTTTCCCACTGAATCGGCTCTCATTCGGTTTTGGGTTCTTGGGAAGCGATCAGATATTCAGCACGCAGAAGAGCTTTCTTGTGATGTTGTCTCTTTTTATTTATAACATCATAGGTAGGCAAACGTCTTAGTTTTGCTTTCAGTCCAACAGATTTATTTAAGTCAAGCAGCAGGTAAGCCCAGGCATTCAAACAACCTTCTTTCACTCTCTAGCCACCCTACAGCTTTGACAATTACAATGATTTATGTGTCTCTTCTAAATTATTTTTAAGTTAACTATTTGTCTGTGTGTGATAGTTTATATGTTTTCATAGGCTACTGTACATATTTGTATACTTGTTAAGCTATACAATAGGTCAGGAGTGAGTACATTTGTCTAAGGGGGCACATGAGAAGCTGGGACTGTTGTGGGGGGCTGCTGCTCTGCCCCCACCCTACCCGATGCTGGTGCTGCACCACTGTCCCCCTCTGACCCCACTGAGGCCAATGCTGTGGGCTGGGATTGGGACCACTGCAAATCAGATGTGACCCATGGGCCGTAAAACACCCAAGTTTGATATATGAGCTATGTGTCTGTAAATAGACTGTATGTCAAATAAATTCCCCTAATCCTTTTCTCCTACTCACTTAAACAAGGGCATCAATTATACTTGGCTGGCAATCTCTTACAGTAGTCTAGTCTCGATCTTCCTTTGGAATAGTATCCAACAACATTTTATCCCCAACTCTGGCTGGTTTCCATGATGTGTTGATCCACCTCATTGTTTCACCGAGTAGTCTTCAGACCATACTGGAAACTTCAGCAATCTTTTGCTGATCTGATCCAGAATGGGCTAGGATTCAGCACTCAAAACTGTGTAATCAATTGAACCTTGTCAGCTATTCTTATTGTACCTTGTTTCTAAAACTTCAAGCCTGTCTTCTTCCTGCCAATGTATCAGAAGTCTCTATTTCAGTGGTGGGTTTCTACCGGTTCGCCCTGGTTCAGGTGAACTGGTAGTGGTGGCAGTGGGAGGCTCCGCCCACCCGCCCGGATGTCATCACAGACGCTCTGTGCATGCGCAGAAGCGCCGTGCATAAGCGAAGCTAGCATGCATGCATGCTCACAGTTCCGAATTGGTAGTGAAGGTAAGTGGAACTCACTACTGCTCTATGTGTGTGTGAAGCTTTTTGTCCTGGTAATTTTAGACAAGCACTTATCATATTATAATTCTTTAAGGGTACCCCTATACCCTATTACTCTCTTTGATCCTGTTCATCTTCCATTATGTTCCCTTTCTACTTACCTTAGCCTTGCCAAGCATAATCTTTTTGTAGCCCATAATTTATCTGCATCAAATGCCCAAACAATGTACTTGTTTCTTTGCTGATATCGACTTCAGAGAGTAGCTTACTTTTATTTGATCTGAAAATTGGTAGGCAGCTGATGCCTTGCTCCCATCCTCAGTCTTCATCTTACTGGATTTGTCCTCTGCCAGGGGAAAAAAATAAGTACGCAGGAGACTGACAAATAAAGGCTCAGATCAAACAGAAACTATGGGTATGGGGGAACAACAAATTGTCAAGGCGTAGCACCTATTTCCTCAAAGGAGGGGAAAAAGGCCCAGGGGCAAAGGGTCATTTTAATGGGAAATTACTCACCCTGAAGCTACAAAGGAAGCACTACAAAACCATCTTCTTCATTTTAGGAGAGGAAAATCTAACAATTCCATTGTTTGCCTTTGAAAAACTAAGGGAAGTGCCAGTGCACTGTAGAAAGAGGTAAGATGTCAAGCCTCTGTTTGCAAGAACTAGAACTGGAAGCTGACCCAGGAAACCATTCAAAGACACATGTCTCTGATAAGTTAGTTTACGATAAAAATCTAATGAACTGCTAAACGTATGACAAAATGAAACTGCTGGAAAAGAATTCCAATGTCTGCTGTGTATTAAATGAAGGCCCTATTTACAAAAAAGTCTGGAACCCGCACTGCATATCGGACATTAATACAATCGAACGAGTCCAGAGATATTTCACGAGAAGAGTCCTCCACTCCTCTGCTCACAACAGGATACCTTATGCCACCAGACTCGAAATTTTGGGCTTAGACAACTTAGAACGTTGCCGTCTTCGGTCTGACCTAAGCATAATACATAAAACCATCTGCTACAATGTCCTACCAGCCAATAAATACTTCAGCTTCAACCAAAACAATACAAGAGCACACAATAGATACAAACTCATGGTAAACCAATCCAAGCTAAACTGCAGAAAATACGACTTCAGTAACAGAGTTGTCAACGCTTGGAATGCACTACCTGACTCTGGTTTCTTCCCCAAATCCCCAAAACTTTAACCTTAGATTGTCTACTGTAGACCTCACCCCATTCCTAAGCGGTCTGTAAGGGGCATGCATAAGCACACCAGCATGCCTACCGTCACTGGCCTAATGTTTTCTTTTATTCGTATCCTTTTCATGTATTTATAATTATGTTTATGTTTGTATCTGTCATAAAATACATTTATTTTTTATTTTTATTTATTTATTGGTTCGATTTATATGCTGCCCTTCTCCGGAGACTCAGGGCGGCTTACAATGCGTTAAGCTATAGCCTTCATACTTTTGTATATACCTGCTTAGTAGGGCTTTTTGGCCCCTCCTAAGCAGTGTTCTTTTTTATACACAGTCAGCTTATTGCCCCCACAATCTGGGTCCTCATTTTACCTACCTCGGAAGGATGGAAGGCTGAGTCAACCTTGAGCCTCGTGAGATTTGAATTCGCAGTAATTGCAGGCAGCTGGCAGCTAAGTGCTACTTTAACAGCACTTTAGTCTGCTGTGCCACCAAGGCTCTTGGTGACAAAATAGAATAAATAAATTAAATTAAATTCTTGCACTTTTTTCTCCCATCTGTAAAGTGCAGGGAGCTCTAAACGTCTCTCTTTTTCAGGTGGTAGAAAGAGTTTTCCCTTGTCTCTTGTTATGACGATTGCAAGCTGTTATTTTCAAGCTTGCCAGAACTAGTTCTCATACTAAGCAGAGCTGATCTCAGATCTCTTCCATTTTGACACCTGGCTTAGGGAGAAAGATATACTATCTATTTATTCCGTTTGATGAGTATTTTTTTCTTCCATCCTTTCTATTTACAGCGCCCTAACAATGCCTCAAGTTTCTTAATGTCTGTATCTTATATTAAGGATGGCTCATGTTCCATGATAAAGCATGACACATTGCAGTCTGAAGGCCACCAGTGGGGTATCAGAAAGTAAAAGTACTATCATTCCAACTTCACAGATATGGATATAGGAATAGACACTTGGAGATGGAATAATACACCATGATAAGTAGCCCCAGTATTTTGAATTTTAATCCAGTGTTTTCCCCACAGTTATTTTTTGGGGGAAAGTGAAACTTGAAATTCACCACCAAGAAGAGAATTGAAACATTCTCTCCATTCTACTCCTAATAGGAACAGTATTGTTCCTATTTTAAAGATATACAGTTTCCAGTTTATTTAGGCAGTTTCAATTAGTGGACGCCAGAAAGATTTGTCCCAAGTGTTTGATGTGAAAATGCATCCAACAAGAAAGCAGTGAGACTGACAGAGAGATCGGAAAAACTATTTAGTGAGACTGGTTTTACCTGCCACCTTATAATGATGTCTGGAAGTTAGCAAAGAGCAAGACACATGGTTCTAGAGCAGGACTGTCAAACTCATGGCCCGCGAGCTGGATGCCTGACATGCTGGCCACGCCCAAGGACAGTTTAGCGAAGGGAGAAAAAAGTCTCGATATGTCATGTGATGCCGCCGTGAGGATGAGAGTTTGACAACCCTGTTCTAGTGGCTAGAGTAGGGGCTTTGTGTGACAATGAAAAAAGAAAGAGACAGCAGTGTGATAGTACCGTATTTTTCAGAGTATAAGACACACTTTTTCCCCCCAAAAAAGAGGGCAAAAATCTGGGTGCATTTTATACTCCAAATGTAGCCCCACCCAGCCTCGCAAACAGAGATTTCAGAGGCTGAAAGAAGCCTCTGAAAGAAGCTTCAGAAAAAAAGCCTCAGAAAGGCTGTTATCTAAAATAATATGGCAAGCAACAAAAGAAGAATCAGTAAAGGTTCTAACCAAACTATGTTAACAAATCTGGAGAATGACACAATAGCCAACAGATTGGAAGAGGTTAATCTACATACCAATACCAAAGAAAGGAGATTGAATAGAGTACAGATAGTCCTTCAGAATAAAAGCCTCTGAAAGAAGCTTCAGAAAAAAAGCCTCCAAACAGAGCTTCAGGAAAAAAAGCCTTTTTTTCTGAAGCTCTGTTTCAGAGCCTTTCAGAGACAGAGAAAGAAGTTTTTTCTGAAAGGGAGTTTCAGAAGTTTCAGAAGCAGAAAAAAAAAGCAAGGCACAGAGCTCACAACCAAGGAACCTGTTGCTAAAATTCACCTCTGGAAACAGCTGATTAGGGGTATTTGTTGCTTATTTTTCTTCTTTTATTTATAGGCCCAATGATCAGTTTGCTAGATATGAAAACTCAACACTGTTTTATTTACATGTTTTCTTCATAGGAGATCATCAGCAGGTACAGGGCTCTGACAGGAATAACAGCTTATATATACAGGAGGTGGAGCTAAAAGGTAAGGAGGAGCCGAAGGGGGAGGGACATGGTACATTTCAGTATATAAGGGTCTGACTTATATACAGGCAAAATAACACAAGTACATATAGTTAGGTATTTTCATTGTAACAGGAGGCCGATCCACCCACCAATCAGCTTTTTTCTTATTTTCCTCTCCAAAAACTAAGGTGCATCTCATACTCCAAAAAATACGGCAATCAATGAAATTCATATTGCCAATGTTTGCAAGTGTCAGCAGAGGGCCATGCATTTTCCTTAAAGTGTTAGAAACTTCCCTAAGATTTCAGAAGCAAACAGAGTGTTGCTAATGTAATAAAATATCTGATTTTTGCTGGGCTTTAAATACCTGAAGCAGAGAGAAGAGCGAGGAAGGAAGACCAAAGCGTAATCCCTGTGTTACGTGACTGACACCCAAATGGTCTTTTTTCAAGGATCTCACATTTGTTCGGGACTTTTTACTGCTTTTTTGCACTGTTAAATGGTTTATTGAGCCAGATTGTTTGGAGGAATGAATTGGACTTCATTTGGCATTGCATTTGGCACAAGAGAAGGTTGTTCATTCATAATATCTAATTTGGGGGATTGGTTGATTTATGCCCCTCTCACTGATGCAGTGTTTAGTTGTATTAAACTTGTGGTATTAACTTATTATTAATAAATTATTAATTTATTACCATTAATGAGTATCACCAAATACAATTTTTATAAGAGGAACCTTCTGTCTGCTCTTCTGTGGCATCAGGACCTCATACCTTTCTATAGTACCTCTACTATTCTATTCTTTGCAGAGAGGGTTAGGATCAAGGTTAAGGTAAGCAAATAGAATTGGCCTAGCTTGGAGACAAAAAACTTGCCATGGGATCAGCTTCCCTAAAGCAATCCATAGTCTGTTAATGTTATCCAATCCAGTGTTATCCACACTGCTTCTATTACAACTCCCTTTCCCAACCAACCCAGTCTTGAACCATGTTGGCTACTAGAGATTGGAGTTGCAGTCCAGGATACAGAACGTCAAGGGTTTTTTTTTGTTTTTTTGTTTTTAAATTTGATTTATATGCCGCCCTTCTCCGGAGACTCAGGGCGGCTTACAAGGCGTTAAGCAATAGTCTTCATACTTTTCTATATTTATATAAAGTCAGCTTATTGCCCCCACAATCTGGGTCCTCATTTTACCTACCTTAGAAAGGATGGAAGGCTGAGTCAACCTTGAGCCTGGTGAGATTGGAACTTGCAGTAATTGCAGGCAGCTGAATGTTAATCACAGTGCCTTAGTCTACTGCGTCACTCAGGTCCCAAGTTGGGGTTTGGTCATACAATATTCCTTTTACTTCTTGTATTTATAGAATAATCTTCACCAGGTTCAATCTTTACACAATACTGTATAACAGGAAGAGAACATTCTGGGTTTGTAAAGGAATGTAGAATGGGTTTTGGGGAAGATATGAGAGAGCAACTAAAGGGATATTTCCAGAGATGATTATAGCTCTGAAATAGAGGAAAGAGTGAGGAAGAATTTCAAATGAATCTACCCTTGGGTTTGTTTAGTAAGCTACTTTTAAAAATAATAAAAGCAGGATAAGAATAAATAAGTGAATGAATAAGAAGGGACAAAGAGGAACTTGGACAAGCTTTCTTATTACCTTATTACAATAAAAAACATTCCTAGAATCTCTCTCCTATTTTTTGACCTGGCCTTCCTGAAAGAGCTGATAGGGTAGCTAATCTAAGATAGATTGATTGGGGAGCTTAGAACCTAAAGAAAAATATTCTCAGGGGCAATCCCCCCCTCCTGGAAGAATATGGCCTCTGACCCCTCTGAGCAGTAGATATGCCCACCCATTTATATCCTCCAAACCTTTTGTGGATGGCATTTAGGCAAGAGCATCTTCCTAGCAGCAACATCTTTTATTTAACAGTTCTGTTTCTACCCCAGAGAAGCTTTTTGGATGAGAAGCAAAATGTTTTTAAAGAAAAAACAAAGTCCAGTTGCCTTTTGAAATGCACCTTTGGGGCAACCATAGAGCTGGATGATTGAGAATCTTCAAAGACAGTTCTACTTCTAGTGAATTGTTTATACGGGTATTTAAGTTTTAAACATTATAAGTCACCTAGATTTACCTAAGCAGGCAGCATATACAGGTAAATAAATAAATCCATCTTCAATTTCTGACTTTGATGTTGCTTCTTTTTGCTGCTGTCATTCAGCTGATTAGCATTTTTTAAACGAAAACTTGACAGCCATAGAATACTGTACCTGGTTTCATCATATTATTACAAATCATCTACAAAAGCTAAATTTCACCAAGCATTTTATTTAGCCAGTTATTGGCCGATGCTTCAGAATGGGTAGGAAAAGATCTCTTTGTGGGAGTTAGTAACTAGGAAAATTGGAGATTTCTCTGGAATAGGCTGAAGAGAGTGAAAGATTCATTTGAAAAAGATGACATGACACTTCTTCCTTCAGTTGAGGGAAGGTGGAAGGTACACGCAACTCAAGTAATTGCCAATGCACCTTTGAAGCAGAGAACTGGAAGGGAAGATGATGGGGCAACCCAAGGCATTTCACTATCATATATAGAACAGCAGATGATACAAACTTTTCCTTATAACACCAGTGGCATTATATCTATGGCTGGCCAGATTCTATCACCTGAGAAGGAAATCCCATAAATGCAGTAAGTTACAAATACCATAAATTACATGATTATTAGGGGAGGGGTACAAAATGAAATAAA
This sequence comes from Ptyas mucosa, assembly GCA_012654045.1. Taxonomy (NCBI): domain Eukaryota; kingdom Metazoa; phylum Chordata; class Lepidosauria; order Squamata; family Colubridae; genus Ptyas; species Ptyas mucosa. The sequence goes on from WNWU01000020.1 coordinate 2,746,453, forward strand.
TATTTGAGATTATGGCTTTTATCTTCCTAATGACGAGGTTAAAATGATGCTAGAAGGTTAAAAGGGTCTTTTAGGACCTCAAGAGCAATCAGCCTGAACGATCTTCACAGAGACTCCTCGGGTGGGTCTCTAGCTATGTTAGAAGGCTTTGCCTCTGAAGCCAGGAAATAGCCTGCAGTTTGATTTAAAGCCCAATTTTCTCTGCTGCTACAAGTTCTCCCAAGAAAAGAAATTAACAAATATTTTCTTAAATTTTGGATACAGCCATAGGCATAACAATAGCCTCATCAGAGAGAGACTGCAAAAAACTCAGTAATATGGAAGTTGATTTGAAACAAAAGCAAACAGTGAAAGACATCAAATCACGTTCTTGATACAAAAGCTATAACTGGATCGATAAAATTGGGCTGTTTGGTACAGTGTCAGACCTTGCCTAAAGCACAGCTCCAAATTTCCCTTTTCTGTGGAATGGTCACCCACATTTTCCATAAAGGTTTGTAAATTGTTGTATTTTAATCCATCTTTCTTTTTCTTCTCCACTATACTCTCTGACTGCAAATGTGGAGCATCCATGCAAATCTCTGCTAGAACAGTGGTAGTGGGCCTGACAAATTTATCCTTGGGATCTCCACCTCTGCTGCCCCCTGGAGTTTCAGATGTTTGGGTTTGCTGTTTTTGAAACGAAAGATTTCCTGGAGGGAGAAAGCTAATTGACAGGATATCCCTTGTTCTTGAACTAGGATATTATTTCATGGTCACCAGAATTTCGTAGCCTAAGTGCTATTGACCCACAGCAAGTGCAAAATATTTAGCCCCACCAAATGTTTTACTGTGTTGTCTCCTTGAATCCTTTGCTATGAATTTTTCCTCAATTGCACTAATTCCCACATCCACATCTGTTTTCCATCCCCTAATATACTCCCTATTCTTCCTTTTCTCTGGAGTCACTGGATTTCCTCTCTTCCTTTAACTATTGTTCTTCTTGTAGGGTTCTTCCTCCTTTTCTGTTAACTGTCACCCAAATGTACCCCCACCAACCATTTTATACGACATGCGTCATGACCTTGCTTTACTTTGATCCCCAGTCCTAGCTGAGGCAGCTGACATCACTATTGTTTTAAAGCAGGCTTTCTCATCTCTTTCCAAAATAGTACGTGTGATGGATATGGTATTTGGTATGCTTCATGTATGGTGTAGAATGAGGGAGCACCCCAGTGCACCTCCTAGTCTCTTATCCGTGCCTGGATCCCGTCGAGCCATTTCTAAACATGAACTTATTCTTTCAAAAGGTGACTAAACCCACGTGAAATGAACATAAAGGAATGTGACTTTGGGGTAAGTACAGTGGTGGGTTGCTCCCGGTTCAGTCCGGTTCTTGCGAACTGGTAGTAATGGCGGCGGGACACTCCGCCTACCTGCCCCAACATCATCACTGACGATCTCCCATTGTAAACCGGTAGTAAAGGTAAATGGAACCCACCCCTGGGTAAGTATGAGAGCGGCCATTAAGGGACATTATAGAGGAGATTACAGAGTTCAGAGACAGAAGAAGGCGTGAAAAAGACATTAAAAAATAACTCAGTGTCAGGAAACAGACAACACAAGTAATACCAAAATATTACTTTGTTGATACAGTTTATAACAACAGAATGTTGAAAGCCTGATAGCATTTCTCCTTCACTCCCCTTATGCCAAAGAGAGTCAAGGTAGGACAGTATTAAGTTTCTTTCTCACACTTTCCTGTTTTCCCAAGCTAAGCTCATGTTTTACTAACAGTTGCTCCCTATTTTCTTCAAAACCACCTTCATACTCCTCTATAAACTGCCTTGATTTTAATTTGTAAACGATAGGATAGAAAGAAATTTGGACATGCTTTCGGGACTCTGTTTTTCTATCTTGCTGCAATAAAAAGTGTTTCTGAAGTCCCAGCTACAGACCAATCAGCCTAACATCAATACTCGGGAAGATACTGGAAAAGATAATAAAAAAACAGATCTGCCAACACCTAGAAATGAGTAAAGTAATAACTAGCAGTCAGCACGGGTTTGTTAAAAACAGATCATACCAAACCAATCTTATTTCATTCTTCAACATAGTGACTAAATTAGTAGACCAGCAAAATACTGTGGACATAATATACTTAGACTTCAGCAAGGCATTCGACAAAGTAAACCACAACCTACTTCTTTGTAAGCTAGAAAAAAGTGGGATAGATAGCTTCACCACCAGATGGATTTGCAACCGGCTGACAAACCATACTCAACGAGTAGTCCTTAATGGGTCTAAGTCTACATGGAGAGAAGTAAGCAGTGGGGTGCCACAAGGTTCTGTCTTAGGCCTGTACTCTTCAATATCTTCATAAACGATTTAGATGAGGGAATAGAAGGGGAATTCACCAAATTTGCAGATGATACTAAGCTGGCAGGAATAGCTAACACCAGAGGTGGGTTTCAGCAGGTTCTGACCAGTTCTGGAGAACCGGTAGCGGAAATTTTGAGTAGTTCAGAGAACTGGTAGTAAAAATTCTGACTGGCCCTGCCCCCATCTATTTTCTGCCTCCCAAGTCCCAGCTGATCGGGAGGAAATGGGGATTTTGTAGTAAAGTTTATAAAATATAAAGTTTTTTTTCTTTTTAAAAAGTAAAGAAAATTGAGATTAGTTCTATTCCTCTTCATCTGAAGTGTAGTGGTATCCTGGGACCAACTCTATAAGATTATTCTTTTATGGCACAACTCTGCACAACTCTATCCTGTCCCAAAGCTACCATAGCCAGAATGTGAGAGATTTCACCTCCATTCTGCTGGGTTGAAATATAGTATTTTGAATCCAAAAACTCAAGAAAGATTTAAAAGCCAGGAATTCAGTGTCCTGGAATAACAGAGTTAAGCTGAAGCCCAAGAATGTAGCCAGACTCAGACAAGTGCTCCAAAAGCAAAAATAAAAAAAAAATAGAAAATCAGGATTTTAAGAGACAGATTTACATAGATATTTTGAACTGTAAGAGTTTATAATTCCAAAACTTGCTTCCATGCTTCAATTGTTGATCCTTAATGCTTGACCTCTTACAGTACATCTAAGTATACCTTGTCTGAATCTGAAGATTGTGATATTGAACTTGTGCCCATAATCAATTACATTTCTGGGGTGTGATGGCTCAGGCATATTGCAGAGCAGGACCCCTACTTCTTTATGATTTCTAAATTAGGCAATGGCCTGCAGAGCTTCCTATTTCATCCTGCAATTCTAATGAGGTTTCCCAGATAAATAATTACATTTTTTACTTTGATCTTCAAGGGCTATCTTAGAATTGTTCATGGAAGGACACATCTTAAAGTTTTTCCTGCAGTGACTTTTCATATCCGGATTTCTAGAAGGGCATTGGCTTTTCACTTCAGTGTAAAATTTTAATACTTAAGAAGCTTTAGTCTAAACCAGAGGTGAGTTTCAACAGGTTCTGACCAGTTCTGGAGAACTGGTAGCAGAAATTTTGAGTAGTTCAGAGAACCAGTAGTAAGAATTCTGACTGGCCCCGCCCCCATCTAGTTCCTGCCTCCCATGTCCCAATTGATCGGGAAGAAATGGGGATTTTGCAGTAACCTTCCCCTGGAGTGGGGAGGGAATGGAGATTTTACAGTATCCTTCCCCTGCCACACCCACCAAGCCACGCCCACCAAGCCACGCCCACAGAACCGGTAGTAAAAAAATTTGAAACCCACCACTGGTCTAAACATTTTGGGTACTAATGGATATAAATTTTATTGTAAAAAAGTAATTAAAACCAAGCATTTTGCAATTATTATGAACAATGGAATGTTTCATTGCAAGCTTTGGAGCAAAAATGGAGTGGCTTACTTAGAAAGCCAAGGCGGTGGGTGGAAGAAGAGAAAGACACAGATAGCTAAGTTTGTAAAACTTGGCTGTTCCACTTAGTGAATTGGGAATCTGTAGGCTAACCTCCAGACTCATCATCACAAAATATTCCTGCAGAGATATTCCTGTGGTATAAATTTCCAGGCATTTCCCTGTGAGGGTTGTGCACGTAGCACAGTCAAGATTTGCACATATAGTAGTTGACACTGAGTGGCCAAAATTATGTACAGTATTGTGTGGCTCTAGATAATCTCCTATGAAGACATTGATTTACAGACTAGACATGCACCTGTGATGGCTTCCCAGTCATAAACTCAGTTATGAATGATCACTGCCTTGTGTGAATTTCCCATTCTCAGTTTCATTGGATTAGTCCAGCGGCCCCCGCCCTTTTGGGCACAAGGAACCGGTTCCGTGGAGAGAGGCTTTTCCATGGACTGGAGGGGACGTAGTTTTGTGTTTTGCCTGCACCCCGTGGATGGGGCTTCACTTGTTTGTGTGGCCCAGTTTCTGGCATGCTGCAGCCTGGTGCCGGTCCACAGACCGGGGGGGGGGGGGGACACCTTTGGATTAGTCTGGTTGTGGGACTCTATGAGAGAGACAATCCTGGGAAATTTTATATGCTCTTATCATAGCTCTCCTTTCGCTCCTTTCCTTTCTTTAGCTGTCCCTACCCGCTACGTGGCAGTTTTGCTTATTTGAAAAAAATCACCAGATTCTTTATCATGCTATCATAATGTTAACGGAATTAAAATGAGGAAAATTAAATATTATCATTGGCCATTATATAATAAGCTATCATAGATCACTACATTCACTTTTCATCTTATTGCGCAAAACAGCTTTGGAGAGCAGTTAAACTATAAATTCTGTGACTTCTCCAGCAGTAAACATGGTATAATTAAGTGTAGTTCAGACAACTGAGGGTACAGCAAACAAGCTAATAGTATGAGATGTTCAAGGTCTTCAGTTCCCAAGAGAGAATTTGATTGCTGTTTGCAGGGAACGCACGGCAAATTATGCTGTTATTTTTCTCTTTTACCAGGCTTGAAGTAGCATTTTACCGGCTTATATTGAGTGCTGATTCCTCAGTTTATCTCCTGTCCTTTGTGCTGATGGAACTGGAGAGGCATTTTGAAAGGAAAGTCATTGTGTGAATGGCCCAGTTGCAGATCTCTGCCAGAGAGTAATTTAATTGCTGTTTTGAGATCCGTGTCTCCTCACCTTGACACTTACTTAATCCTTTCGGCAAAATATCAACAGAAAAGAATTGCTTATGTTGTTGCAGTTCAAATCATGCCTCTACGAGGGAAAATTATTTCTGGATCAATGTGCAGTTGTTGTTTCCCCAAGTAAATGTATATTTTAATAAACAGAAAGGCCAAACTTAGTGATAGCCATGATAGCCAGAGGTGGTATGCAGCAGGTTCTGACCAGTTCTAGAGAACCGGTAGCGGAAATTTTGAGTAGTTCAGAGAACTGGCAAATACCACCTCTGACTGGCCCCAGAGTGGGGTGGGAATGAAGATTTTGCAGTATCCTTCCCCTGGAGTGGGGTGGGAATGGAGATTTTACATTATCCTTTCCCTGCCATGCCCACCAAACCATGCCACGCCCACCAAGCAACACCCACAGAACCGGTAGTAAAAAATTTTGAATCCCACCACTGGCCAGGTCAAATTTATATTTCTAAGAAAATATAAATATGAGAACATAGGAGAGTACGCTATGTATAGCAGAGTATGCTATGCATAGCAGAGTAGCAAACTAAATTCAAATCTAAGCTCAGAGGTCTGCCACATGGTTCTCCCATTTGTTATTTGTGATTTAAACATTGAACTTGGGACCACAAGCAGAGTTTCTGCTATTCTTCAATTTTTCTGGCCTCCAAGTCAGCTGATCGTTGGGGTACCCTCTCTCTGCTTTGAAACTGGAAGCACATTGGACAGGATCCTGTCTAAACGGCAATCTCTGTAAGAAGAGATTAATCCACGTGACATTGCTGATACTGTAATGAAGGCAACTTGTGCACCACACCAACTTGAACTGTAGGGAAGTCCATAGATATAAGAACATGTTTGTCAATTGCTGAACAAATAAATCAAACTTTTTACATTGCTGAATCACTTAAAAAAATAGGAGTTCCGCTCTACCTCTCTGGCCTGTCCCTGACTTACTGATGTTGCATCTGTCATAGCTTCTTTCTGGAAGTCCTGAAAGACTTGGTGGCGCAGCGGACTAAAAACTGCTGTTAAAGTAGCACTTAGCTGCCAGCTGCCTGCAATTACTGCGAGTTCAATTCTCACCAGGCTCAAGGTTGACTCAGCCTTCCATCCTTCCGAGGTAGGTAAAATGAGGACCCGGTTTGTGGGGGCAATAAGCTGACTTTGTATAAAATAGAACACCGCTTGGGGGGGGGCAAAAAAGCCCTACTAAGCAGGTATATACAAAAGTATGAAGGCTATCGCTTAATGCATTGTAAGCCGCCCTGAGTCTCTGGAGAAGGGCGGCATATAAATTGAACTAATAATAATAAAATAAAAATAAAGCCCCCTGTTTTGCAAAGCCCAATGACCACCGAATTCTTAGTGCCAGCTACATTGGACATCCCTGATTGTTCCTGGGCCTTACAGGGATCTGATTGACCATGATCTGTGTCAGAGGTGATATTCAGCAGTTTTGACCAGTTTTGGAGAATCGGTAGCGGAAATTTTGAATAGTTCGGAGAACCGGTAAATACCACCTCTGACTGGCCCCACCCCCATCTATTCTCTGCCTCCCAAGTCCCAGCTGATTGGGAGGAAATGGAGATTTTGCAGTAACCTTCCCCTGGAGTGGGGAGGGAATGGAGATTTTACAGTATCCTTCCCTTGCCATGCCCACCAAGCCATGTCACACCCACCAAACCATGCCCAGGGAACTGATAGTAAAAACATTTGAATCCCACCACTGATCTGTGTACATTGTTACATTGTAATCATGTAACAATGATGACTAGCATCATTGGGTCACTGTAAGGCCCACTGACCGTAAGCCCACTCAGTAACAAAGTCAGAAGGCCAGATATTGGCTTTGGCATCAAGAGTTTAGTCGCTAGGCGCTACAGAAACCTGGCTCTGTGGAAAAACAATGGCAGTTTCAATTAATGTTAGTCACAAGTCGAGAGGCAGGCATGAAGGATAAAAGGGAAGTTAATTCACTTTTCAGGGCTACCCACCTACCTCTTTGGGCAACGTGCAAAAAATAAAACAGAGAAACAAGTCCTTATTTCCCCTTGCAGTTAAACAGCTGAATTTAAGAGATATGGGTGGGGAATGAAATGTTGGGATCTACGGAGAGCAATTGTACCTGTTGGAAGAATCCAGTCTGGTTCCAAGCCGGGAGAAAGACGCTGGAAATCAAAGAGACAGGCTGCAGGAAAGGAAGTCTCTGTTTATTTGGTAGCCAGATACAAGTGATTGCAGCATGTTTCTCGGGTGGCTGACAAAATGGGGACTGAGAGTAGGTGGGCTTTTATACGTTCTTTGGGGCTTTGTGATTGAGATCTCTGTTCCTTTGACCTGTGCTTGAGTGTGCCTTTTTTGGTATTCTAATTCTTGTTGCCTGATTCCCATTGTGGCTGGGAGGTCATGCCCTGTCCTTGGAGCTGCCTGGCGAATGTAGATTTTAGAAGGGTTTGTTTTGCTGTTTTTAATCCCATCAGCTTCAGCCTTCTGTGAGGGCTATAGCTGAAGGCGTTTTGTTTATGAATGGAGCTGTCTGGCTTTATGTAAATGGATACTGAATGGAATGCTCCAGTTTTCTCAATAGATACAAAAGTACCTCATTCATAAAACTTAACTGTTGGAGGGACGGCCTGGAGTGTTTTCCTGGTAGTGGAGAGAAGTGAATGATTTGATCCTAGGAAAGCCTCCTTTCTGGTGTGTGTGTGTGTGTGTGTGTGTCTGTGTCTGTGTCTGTGTGTCTGTGTGTCTGTGTGTCTCTGTGTCTGTGTTTGCTGACTTTCTACATACCTAAAAGGGCTGAGGCAGATTGTTTTGTTTATGTACATAATGGAGAAGGCCAGGATAGATTAGAGATTCAACACAGATTCAATAGCATCTCTGATGTGGTGCTTACAAACCTTGATTAAAAGAAAAGTCCCTTTCGGGTTTCACATAGCATGGGCCGTGAGAGCCAAAGACCAAGCACGTAAAATACAACTAGATATCAGGGCTTTTCTTTTTTGTGTCTGTTGCATAAAAAAAACAAGTGTCAACCTTGTCCTGGCAACATTCAGAGCTATATATGTGTTCTTCTTGCATAGAATGGTCAGTTGAGATGTGGATTTTTTCAGCAGGTTTTACATCGAGAGCTGGAAAAAATAAAAATTATATCATGTAATTGGCCAGAAAACGTCTCTTGCCTTTGTAATCTGAGTACCCAGTTGCATTAAATTTGATGCATCACTCTTAAACGGATGAACTCTAGGGGGTTTTGTCATCACAAAAAATGATTCAGCTGTCATCCTTATTCAGTAGACTGTGATAGGAAGGAGTTAGGCCTGAAATATTGGAACAACTGAAAACTGGCTCCCTTTATGTTATAGCAAAGTATTTATTCAAACATTCAAAACTTGAACCAGATTAGTATTTGATCTCCCTTTTAAATGAAGCAATTACGGTAATTAATCTAAAAGACATTTGCAGTTCATTTAATAAGTTGATCTAATACCCATCCAGATCTTCCAAAACATTTTGCAGTTTAATTACAGATGGTATTTAAGTTTTTTTTTTTAATTTGGCAGTCATACATTACACAGTGTATCATCAACTGCTAATTGTTTTTTTTTATTAAATAGGAAAGGCATATTCTCAAAGATCATCTGAACCTAACTTTGAAATAAATCTATCCAAGACATTTGAGTTTAATTGAGGTTAGTTGGGTGTGAATTTAACAACAGGTAAAATTGAAAGAAAATATGAAACATTTCAGTGAAATAAAACAGTCAGATCTATACTTCACAGCCTAATATAAAACTGGAGTGAAAATGGGAAGGGAGTCAAAATGATTTCAATAAATAAAATAAAATCTCTTTGAATCAATCTGTTCAATCCCTTGTAGAAATTATTTTGGCGTTTAACAGAAAGGGATGACCTTGAGATCAAAAGCAGCTCTATTATTTTTTCCCCCTTAACACACTTCTTTCTTCAAGGAAATTTTAGTTTGAAAAAGGCAATAAAATGACAGATTTTGCTGAGCCAGACTAGGCAATTTGTCCCATGACAAATGACATGGTACATCAACAACCCTTAGTGACTTTGGTATGGAATGTCTGTTATTTCCCAGTCTTAAAAACCCATCGTCCATAAGAGCATTCATTGCACAGCGGCTGAATGCAGAAAGTTAATTCTGGATTATGAGAGATGACTGTGATGGAGCAAGTTGAGTTCCTCCTTTAATTTGTTTCAGCTCCTCAATTAGCAGCCATTATAGCAGATCCCAAGACAGTATTTGAGCAGCAGAACTGTTCATTCGCACCGTAGAAAAAAGTAAAGTTGAAAGTGCCTTGGGGAAGAATAAATAACTGCTGAAAGAGCTATTGTGAATTTTGCTAGTTTGCAGCCACCGGGCTGTAAGAGTTAATTCCAAAAGCTGCAATGCTCAGTCGACATAGGTGTATATGTTTAGAGTATAAGGAGGGTCCATTTGGTGTACTAGTTAAAGCATCTGGAGTTCTAGTCAGGAGTGAGATTCAGAAATTTTAGCAACCAGTTCTTTGCCCGATTGCTGGGTGGGCGTGGTCATGGTGGGTGTGGCCTACTCGGCCTCCTATGCCACTGGGGTGGGGGCGTTTTCACCCTCCCCAGGCTCCGGAGGATTTTCTCGAGCCTCCGGGAGAACGAAAACGACCTCCCCCGGGCTCTGGAGGCCCTCTGGAGGCTGGAAACAGGCCTGTTTCTGGACTTCCGGAACTTCTGGTAGGCCCATTTTTCGCCCTCCCAGAACCTCCACATGGCCCCTGCACTTACCTGGCATCCAAAATGGGCTGCGTGGAGACTCCTGGGAGGGGTGGGAGGGGATGGCCACTGTCAGTCAGTCCTTGGAACAACTGGTTTGGTGAACCAGATTAAAATTAACATCCGGTTTGCCTGAACAGATCCGAACCGGCTGAATCCCACCACTGGTTCTAGTCCAGTTTAGACAGAGGTCGATTGGATGATCTTGTTCCCTGAGGGCACACTCAAGCACAGGTCAAAGTAAATTTCACAATGAACAGGGATCTCAATCACAAAGCCCCAAAGAATATATAAAAGGCCACTTACTCTCAATCCCCATTTTTTCAGCCACCCCAGAAACATGCTGTGGTCACTAGTTTCTGGCTACCAAATAAACAGAGACTTCCTTTCCTGCAGCCTGCCTCCATTTTATTTCCAGTGTTCACCCAGTCTTGCTCACTGAGCAAGATGATCTTGCTCATCTGAGCTCCAAGAAGCAGGCAAGGGGAAACCACTTCTCAAAAACTTGCAAAGGAAACTGCAGCAATCTCCCCCCGGGCAATCGTCAGGAAGTAATATTGACCCAACGGTGAACATGTGTCGGTATGCATGCATGTATGTACATGACCACAACTGAGCCCAAAATTTATGTTGCTAAGTGTAACATTTATTAAGTGAGCTTTGCCCCATTTTACAACTTTTTTTTTGCCACATTTGTTAAGTGAATCACTGCAGTTGTTAAATTAGTCACCCGGTTGTTAAGGGAATCTGGTTTCGCCATTGACTTTGCTTGTCAGAGAGTTGCAAAAGGGGATCACATGACCCAGGACACTGCAACCATCATAAATGTGAGTTAGTTGTCAAGCATCCGAATGTAAATCACATGACCATAGAGTCATAAGTCTGAAAAATGGTCATACGTCACGTCTTTCAGTGCTGTTGTCACTAAGTGAACTGTTATAAATTAAGGATTACCTGTATAAATTAATGCCTGCATACATGCATGCTTGCTATGGATGGGTTGCTGCTTAAAAGCTCTCCTCCTTTCTTCCTTCCTTGTTGTGCTCCTCAGGCAATATACTATTTCTGCAGTAATTATCTCCTACAATAGATATTTTTTATGGTTCCATACCTCTGTTGGTGCTTCCTTCATAAAAGGGTGACAGTATATTTAGCAGTCAGTCAGTGGACTATTGTTTACTGCACAGCTGGAGCAAAAATACAATTATTTTTGTGCCACGTTCTCTGTCAGCTCTTCAAGATAGACCAGACTTGAACATCGAAGTCATGAATGCTGAAACTACCTTTGTTATTGGGTTACAGTAACAGAGTCATGCAATTCTGAATGTGCTTCTCCCCTCCCTGACTTATTTGATAAAATTAAAGATCAAGCTTTTAAAAATTAAACAGAAGGAATATAAAGTGAACTTATCTAACCCGTGTGTGTGTGTGTACACACACACACACACACACCCAATACAAACCCTATCCCCAAATTAAGCCCTAATTAACACCCCGCCCACCCCGGGGTGCAGGGGGTAGGACAAGGCGCACCGGTAAAAATTAAGCTAGAGTGGGGATGGGGGAGTGGAGCTGCCCTACTTACCAGACCTTGCATACCCCTATACCTGCCTTGTCTTGCAGGCCCACTTCTTCTGTGGCCATTTGCTGCTGCTCGTGCTGGTTGCCACTGGCCTCCGTTTTGCCATTAGAGGCCTTCTGGAAAGCCCTTTGCAACCAAGAAATGAGGTCCAGATTGACGCGCGAATCACTCCCGGCCTCCATTTTGCCATCAGAGCCTTCCAGAAAGCCCTCTGCAGCCAATAACAGAGTTCCAGATTGATCCGAAGTTCTGTTAGAGAGCTTTTCAGAAGGCCTCTGAAGGTGAAATGGAAGTCAGGGGGTGCAGCGCGCATCAATCCTGAGCCCATTTCTCAGCTGCAGAGAGCTTTCCGGAAGGCTCCGATGGCGAAATGGAGGCTGGGGGCAACATGTGCGAGTGGCAGCAAGTGGCCACAGAAGAAGTGAGCTGGCAGCTGGCTCCTGCTGGGCAGGGCTATCAGTGCCACTGCTGTGAGGTGAATCAATAATTAGACCCCCGGAAAGATGCCCTAGCCCCGTGATGGCGAACCTATGGCACGCGTGCCACAGGTGGCACTTGTAGCCATATCTGTGGGCACATGAGCATTGCCCTAGGTCAGCTTCAGCACGCATGCACGTGCTTGCCAGCTGATTTTTGGGCCTTCTGGGCCCACCGGAAGTCAGGAAACAGGCTGTTTTCCACCTCGGGAGGGCCTCCGGGGGGTTGGAGAAGGCCGTTTTCGCCCTTCCCAGGCTCCTGGAAAGCCTCTGGAGCCTGGGGAGGCTGAAAAACAGGCCTACCAGGCCCACCGGGCCAAAAGCGGGGGGAGTGCTGGTGGGTGGGACGCATTAAATTATGGATGTGGGCACACACACGCATGACCCCACCGTGTTCCCCCTGCTTTTGGCATGCGACGGCAAAAAGGTTAGCCATCACTGCCCTAGCCATTTCTTTGGGAGTAAAAAGAAAAAAAAAGACCAGGTCTTATTTTCAGGGAAACACGGTATGTATGTATGTATATATGTATGTATGTATGTATGTATGTACGTATGTATCAGGAGTGAAATGTTCCCGGTTCGGACCGGATCGCCCGATCTGGTAGCGATGGCAGCGGGTGGTTCAGAGAACTGGTAGCAAAAATCTCTGTCCCCCCACCCATGCCCAGCTAAGCCGCGCGATCATCAGAGGCTTTTTTTTTTTTACTTTTAAAAGCATTTTTTCTACAACCTCTTTGGCCGAGGCTTTAAAAATCTATGTATATACAGAGATATATTTCTTTTGTTTTATTTCTTAGAGAAAATGATGAGTTAGAATATAAAATGAATTTATTTGGTTAAGGTCAAAATAAATCCGTTGCTATTTCCGATAACTCTCACTAGTCTTTGGTGATTTGGATTGAATGATGAGTTTTTAGGACTTCCGGTTGAGCCGCCGGCATCGCCGACGCTTCTTTGTGAAGCGCCAGCTCCAGACTCCGTAGAACCGCAAGAACAGCGAAAATCGGCTGTCTTGCGGTTTGGAATCCTTCCCCCCAGGAAGAAGGGGGGAAGGAGAGCAGACAGGTGGGGTAGAGCTCCCTGAGAGCACCAGATTTACCTAATAATCTGGTGCTCGAAGATGAGAGCTCCCCGTGAAGCCTGTCAAAAGCTCCGGACCTGGGATGCCTCTGACTGGGAAGTCTTTCCCTGTCAGAACTAGATGCCGCGGCCACCCCATCAAACAACTTTAAACAAATATCTCTTGAATCAAGTTGGCAGAGCACAAGTTGCACGAAGGAAACAGCAAGTATTTTTTTTTTCTCTTTTTCTAACTCCAGGGATTTACTTTCTTCTAAGTGGAAAGTGAAAGCAAGATGGCGTTTGAGTTTCAACGGGGCGTGAAGAAGTGAAAGTTAAAAACAATTATTGATAAGCCCCTGTTTGAAACGTAAAACTCCTTTTTGAAAAGTGATGGAATAAGAAAGGATGTAATAATAATAAATCAAGCAGCAATATAAATTAAAAAGTCTTTTTTTTCTTTTTTCTTCTTGAAATTCCTTTTTTTTTTCTTTTCTTTTTCCCCGTCCTTCTGGAGGGGAAGGAAGAAGGGGGGCAGGATGGCTGGGCTTTTTGAAAACAAAGAAAGGAAAGGAGGGTTATTTAACCTTCAATGGTCTGATTTTGAGGAAGCTTTGAGTTCAATTACCTCTGCTTTATTGAAAAGAATTGATACTATATTTCAAGCTTCTCAAGCTGGAAACAATGAAATACATGGAAATACTGAGTTGCAATCTAGCAGTGGGGGATTGAATCAAGAGCTGGGAAAGGAAAAAAAACAACAAAAGACCACAGCAGATTTTACAGAAGAGAGAAAGGCCGAGCAGGAGCAAGAAACTCTGCAAGCTGATGAGCTGTTTCCAGAAGAAGCCATATTTTTGCAAAAAGTTTATAATATCCAACCCCAAAAACAGCAAATTTCTGCTGGAGTTAAAAAAGGCAGAGGGATTAAAGTTAAGAAGAAAGTTCGTAAAAAGGAAAAGAAGAAAGCCTGGAGAAATGGAAAATAACCCTGCTTGACGAGATGATGGTCCTTAAAAAGCATTGTTTAAATGTTTAAAGACTTGGAACTTTTGGGGGGGAAGAAAAAAAAAAAGTACACAGCAATTTAATGCCAGTTAACCAATTGATGAACGATGAGGAGGCAATCTATAGCTGTTTTGGAATATTTTGAGAAGAATAAACAGATCACAGCAATGCTGGTGCGTTGGGCTGTGAAATATGCCCTGACTTGAAGGAATTGGAATATTTTATTAAGGATTGTGATAAATCTGGATTTAATTGTAAACGTAGAAGTTTCATTGAAATCGGAGCTTTCTGTCTGATGGTAATAAATATAAGGCAAAAGGACTATGGATCTAGAGCAATTGCAGTTGATCTGGTGGTTTCCTTAATACGTTTGATGGATCTACTAATCTAGTTTTGACTGGATTTGATGGATATTATTACAAATATAATTATAAAGTCACTCGGGGGTTTTTTTTTATAAAGAAGCAATTTACTATTTAGGTGGGTAGACACAAATGATGAAGATGTTCTATATGCTGTTGGAAGATGTGAAGACAAGAAGATTAGTAACTGGTTTAATCTAGTATGAAGAATTAAAATGTTTGATATAGTTATTAAATGAGGTTTTATCTGTATTGATAAATTTATAAGAGGTTTGATTGTTATATTCTTTTTTTGACTAAAAATTTTATTATTATTGTTTTAAGTGTTTTAACTATAAATGGACCTTGATGGTTCAAAAACGGAGGACGGAAGATTTTATATAGTATTCTATTTTAAATCTGGGTTGTTGTTTTTTTTTTTTGACTGAGGGTTTTTTATTTTTCTTTGTTGTTGGGTTTTCTTTCTCTGTTTTAAATGAAAAGTTACAAAATATCTTGTTAGATTGTATAGATTTAATAATTTGCTAAGTATTAATTACTTATACTGAGTAATGATAGGTGTGATTACGTAATATTTAACTGTTTTATTAACTGCTGTAACTATAAATGGAGACATGGAGATTAATTCTGTCGAATTAGATGGAATGAGAAGAAAAGAAGACTTGCTTTCCTTTTATTTACTTGCTTAATGATTAGGATTATGATAAGTGTGAAATGGAGTTTAACTTAGAGAATTTGAGCTGTATTTTATCATGTACTTGTATTTGCTCTGGGAAGTCCGGGGGGTGGTGGGGGAGGGGGGAGAAAATGTATGTAAAAATTTTATTAAAAAACTTTTTCAATAAAAAAAAAAAGAATGATGAGTTTTTACAATTTGATTATTGATAAGGAATGAGATATGGGAAGAAGATATTTTTTATTAAAATTCTAGAGAAGGTGTTAAGTTACTGGAATATATAACTTTATATAACCTTTTTCTCATTTTTTTAATCTCTCTGCTCTTCTCTTTTTCATTTATTATTTTTCTTAGTTTGTATTAGTCTTTTATCTTTGTATTGATAAACTTTAAAAAATTTTTTAAAGAAAGGCTCTTCTCACAACCCATTACACCCCGAGGAACTATTGCAACATGTTGTGCATCCCAGTTTGCCAGAGTACAGCCCCATCTTTATTCCAGGTATTCCCCCCACCCCCGTTCTGCTATTCACTATGTATTCTAATTATGGCTATAAAGTCTGTATGAGTTTTATTTAGCGATTTCCAAACTCTGTTATTAATCATCTCTTAATGCTTTTTGGGACCCCAACTTTAGGGATTGGCAATGTGTTGACTGGCATCACAAGGGGTATCACTGTTTAAGCTTTAAAACTTCTGAATAAAGGCCTTGAATGATTAATTTGAGGGCATTGTTGAAGACGGAATGAGCTTCTGAAAGAGAATAATTTAGATAGGATTCTCATTTTTGTAGTTAATAGGGACATAGGCTTTGTTCCCTTTAAGCAGTATTGGTGGTGTTTGTTTTTTTTAAAATAAGCTTTCCTCCTGCTACAAGTCTGTCCTCAAATCATGTGCTTAACTTCACCTTGATTCTGTAATGTGTGCATGGACAAGTTTTTTTCATAGCTGAATGAATATCATAGATGAACAGATATCTACTAGGACAGACTCGTTTCGTTTTGTAACCACGTATCCTATGCTTTTTTAAAAAAAAAGAATGACATATATTCAAATACAACTGGACGAACCAGAGAACGGTGGTATATTTTTGAACTTCCAATTCATACTGTAGTTTCTGAAGTACTTCTAGCATTTGCTATTTGCCTATTGAGCAATTAAACTAGAAATCGTCTTCATTCAACAAGATGTGCAGACTGGTTTGACATTTTGCTGCATTTGCCAGAAGGTTCTGAAGATCAAGAATGTAATAGAGAAGGCCTTGAATTGGGATTAGGTGGCTCACATAGTGTTCTGTCCCCGTCCTCCACACGCACAAACCCACACAGACAGTCGAGGGTTAAATAATTGGCACACACAAACGGTCTGTTATCAGAGGCTTGGCAGCTTTACAGGAATCGGCAGCCAAGTTCTTTACTATAACAAGAAGGGGGGTGTTCCTCCACCAGATAACAAATGCAATACACACTGGCTGGGAAAAAACAGTCCAATTTACAATCCTTCAGCATACTGAGGCTTTGCACCAAAGGAGCTTGCAAGAATTAACTTTGTCCATCACAGAATCTAAACGGCCACCCTACTCCTTTATATAGCCTGTGGAGTGTGGTCCAGTGACTCAGCTTAATCCCTGGCACGCCTCCTCATCTGCTGTGATCGTTTAGCACACCGACGCTGACGTGGATCCAGCCACAACTTGTCTCCCTCATCACTCTCCGACCGATCGGAGACACCTGGCTCCTGCCAATCTCCTCTCCTTCGGCCGACACCTGAGGAATTGTCAGAGAGGAGGGGCCGGGGGAGGGAGGCCTGGCCGGCTCCTCTCCTTCATGTTCGGAGCCTTCTTCCTCCAATACGATGGGCTCGGGGGTCGGAGCCACAACACATAGTTGTTCTGAGGCTTTTGGGCAGTCTTTTGTCCTGACAAATCCTATAAATTGCCACTAATTTATTAATGTAATGAATTAGGACACAGGTGGGGCACTATGACCACTTTACATCCTGCGGACTTCAATTCCCAGAATTCCTGAGCCAATGTAACTGTCTGCATTGAAGTCCATAGGTCATAAAGGGGCCTTAGTTGCCCACCGCTGAATTAGGATGTTGTTAAAATAAACCCACATCTCCTGGAAATCCATTTCTCCTAGCTCTTTTGTAATTCATGACAACAACAATCAAAACCTGATGTTTAAGGGAAAAAAATCAAATTGTATGACATCACCATATTCTATCATCTTAGAAAAATCATAGGTGAGGGTGCCATATCTTGTGATATTTGGTAATATAAGGTTTTTGCAATTTTTAAAAAAGTTATTTTGCTTTGACACTTGCACAAGGGATAGGCTGCTCTACTTTGACAAAAAAACACTAATTAGCAGACCACAGACTGAAACCAGTGGTGAGTTGCTATTGGTTCGCAGTGGATCGGGCGAACCAGTAGCAGCAGCGGCGGGAGGCTCTGCCCACCTGCCTGGACGCTTCTGTGCATGCGCAGAAGCTTCTGTGCACATGTGCATGTGCGCACGCACGAGCGTGCATGACCGAACCGATAGCGACGGGATTTGGAACCCGCCCCTCACGACCCCATGGACAACGTTCCTCTAGACTTTCCTGTCCTCCACCATCCTCTGGAGTCCATTTAAGCTCATGCCTATTGCTTCAGTGACTCCATCCAGCCACCTCCTTCTTTGTCGTCCCCTTCTTCTTTTGCCCTCAATCGTTCCGGGCATTAGGCTCTTCTCCAGTGAGTTCTTCCTTCTTATTACATGGCCAAAGTATTTGAGTTTTATCTTCAGGATCTGGCCTTCTAAAGAGCAGTCAGGGTTGATCTCCTCTAGGACTGACCAGTTTGATCGCCTTGCAGTCCAAGGGACTCGCAGGAATCTTCTCCAGCACCGTAGTTCAAAGGCCTCAATTCTTTATTGTTTAGTTAGTTATCTCTAATTAAAGTGTGATGAACTTTAAATTGCAGTGCTGTGTATCTGGTGTTTCTCTGGTATTGTTCTGCTTTATGGTTTAAGTCTTAGTGCTCCAAGCATCATGAATGAAAAACCAGTAAATAAAATGTACAATTAATTTACATATTCAAACGAAAGTGGAAGCCTAATATGTAAATAGATGGTTGACTTAATAGGCTTACTTGCCACTAACACTTTTGATGTTGATGATGAGTTATGTGTTGCTTCTATATAATTTTTAATCCTTTAGAATTATCCTAAACAGGTTTTCCTGCCAATCCTTGTCCAATTTTCCATCTTTGGTTTCAATTTTAAAACAATAATTCATACTATGACCCATATTATTCTGCAGTTCTTCTGTGTTGTATTTTAGAATATTTGCATTGGATCTGTTGTGTCTTTCCCCTGTTTCCCTAAAAGCTAAAGGAACAATTCATATTATAAAAGCTAAAGGAGCAATCCAGTTTATATTTAAATAAAAATAAGTACTCAAATATAAGTATATATTAAGGGTCTCAAGGAATTCGGAAAAAAATTAAATCCTGTTCAGTTTTCCTTCTGGAGATATGAGCTTATTGCATAGATGAAAAACAGTACATTTACTCTCAGGATTTTCCAGACATTTTGTATCTGCTTTAAAAGCCCCCCCCCCCCCTAAATCTGAAGCTAAATGATCAAAGCCCAAGACCTATTTTGAATCCATGTGCTGAGTTTCTCTTTGTGTTACAGCATTAGAACTAACAAAATGGTTTAACCCATCCAGAAAAGGTAGTTTTAGCTAAACAAATCTCCTGAAACTGACAACTCCCATGCCAAACTCCCATGCTCCAAATCCCAATTCAGTTTAAGAACAGCTGTGCAATACATCAGCAGGGAGGATGTATCTTTGTTGTCTGGTTTGCTCAAGCAGAGACTTCCTTGCTTCAAAAAGACTTTTTGGGTTTGTGTGCTTGGCATACTGCACTTGTGATTCGCTATGAATTAGAATGGGGAATCAACTGCCATTTGGAAGGTATGTGCTCTAATGTTGCCTTGAGGCTTGAGAGACTGTGTTTTATGATTTCTGTACATATTTAAGAAAACCAGATCAGTGTAGTCCCAAAGGTGCTTTTTCAGGAGGCAACTGGACTTTTCTTGTTTTTTTCTTTGAAGACGTTTCGCCTCTCATCCAAGAAGCTTCTTCAGCTCTGATTGGATGGTGGGGAATGGAAGGATTTATATTCCTTGCAGACAGCTGGTTGTTTGCATCCTTGTAAAGAGTCATTGAGGCTACTTGGAGGTTTATATGTGTCCTCAGGATCACCTGAGTAGTGCAAATGTTCCTGTAGTCTGAAATTTTTTCTCTGGAAATCCATTCATACTCCCACACCATTTGAAGGTACTTCCACACCATATAAACCTCCAAGTGCCTCAATGACTCTCTAAAAGGATGCAAATGACCAGCTGTCTGCAAGGAATATAAATCCTTCCATTCCCCACCATCCAGTCAGAGCTGAAGATGCTTCTTGGAAGAGAAATGAAATGTCTTCAAAGAAAAAACAAGAAAACTTCAGTTGCCTCCTGAAAAAGTACCTTTGGGACAACCATGACCTGGATGACTGAGAATCTCCATAGATTTTGAGATCAGTGTAGTGGGTAGGGCATCAGACTAGAAACTGGGAAACCCTGAGCTCTAGTCTTGCCTTAGGTGTAAAGCCAGTTGGATGATCTTGAGCCAGTTCATCTCTCCCTGCGCTAGGAAGGAGGCAAGGACAAATCACTTCCAAAAAACCTTGCCTTGAAAACTGCAGGGACAAATCCAGGCAATCAGGAGTCAAGACTGACATGAAGATACCAAAACACCAAAAATAAAACACATCATATTTAACGTTCAGGGCTGATAATGGTCGCCATAATCAACCAAGGCCTCACACTTTGGGAGAAACGCCTGCAACATTGAAACAATGTGCTAATTGTTGCTCCTACAGGGGCTTGTGGTGATTTTGTCATACAGACAAATCTGACTGACTATATAGGGTAATAATGGCTTCCTGCTGAGCTTATGAGTAATGCAGCAAATAAAAAGAAGCAATTACCATGCAATTAGCAGAGATAATGATACCGGACAAGATTTTTAATGGATTGTTCAAGTTAACAAAATAACCTTAACCTTAACCCTGCCTGGAAATCAGTATCTTTTGCACAATCCTAATATGCGTGTGCATTCTACTTTTCTTTTGGTAGATACCCACAAGGTTATTCACCTCATTCTATTGTGCACCACTTCTGCATTGATTCTTCTTTCATTTACTTTATACCATTACGAATTAGGAAAGCCCCCACATAATTTGTTAAGCCTTCTCAACCGCCTACACATCGTTTGAAGCTGCATCTGAAATGGTATTGTTACCACAAAGGTCTTAGCTCCTCAATGGAAAAGCAAGCCATCTCTTTTATTGAATGTTTAGTGCCTAATTTTTATTTAAGAGACTAAAGTATCATTGTCCAGATAATCCTTGTTTAAAGGCCACTTGTTCAGCCACCATTTGAAATTACAATGGCTCTGAATGGTTGGTACTTACAACAGGTCTTCAAAGTTCTGGCCAGCTCAGCATCCCCTCAGCATCCCCTCTGGATGCTTGGCAACTGGCTTGCACTTACAATGGTTGCAATGTCCAGTGATCAGATGATACCTATTTATTATCTTTCCTACCAACTTCTCCACTGACTTGTGGGCCACCTGCACGCCCTCCCTCATTTGACAGCAGTCACTTACCTGCCTGCTAGCCTGCTTGTGGGTTAACTGGATCAGTGATCCCCACTTATCAATGGTAATGGGGAGAGCCAAGATTGCCTTTGCTAAGTGATGGGATTGTGTGACATTGCACTTTAGGACTACATGGCTTAGCAATGAAAATTACAGTGCTAATTAACTGCACTAACGATATTACACATGCAGACAATTACTTTGCCAATTTTGGTGTTGCAGCGCAATATAGCAGGACACACCTGAATAGAAATTTAGAAAGCAACCAATAGATATCTAATGTAGATTTTAATTCTAAAGACAGGCAGAAGATTTCTGCCCATCCACGCAGTGGACAAATTGTAATCTTCAGCGCTGAATGGAGGTCACAGAGAACATAGATAAAATATAATTGGTTCACTACAAGCCATAGGAATATACTGCAGAGACACTGTATTAGTTGAGATGGATTATAGCAAGAGTAGAACAGGAGAGTGGAAAGATATTATTGGTTTTTTAAAAAAATACGACTGGCTTTGCTGCCAATAATATTTTTGAGGGGCAAAGGCTGCAGTGAATAAGGCCACATTGTACATGTAGATTGGGCTGGATTATTTGGTTTTCTCCCCTAGGTCATGAGTGTGCATGGGTTTGGGTCTGCAGTTTTAAAGATAGGGCATACAGTAAAGGGGATTTTTGTGTGTGTGATTTCTGTCTGAAAAAGGTGAGAAACCTCTGCAAATTTGTTCAGTACAGAAATGTGTTCTATAACTTTCCAACAATTATGTTAAAAAGATGTATCTGAACTGCAAAACTCTGGAGTTTTGAGACACTTATTGTATCCTCACTACACATTACTCTGTCTGCAGCTTGACATGCAGCTAAACCCACCTGTCCTCCAATAAACCTAACTGTATGTGTAGATCTTGAGGTTTTATAGAAATATTTTATTTAGTTAGTTAGTTAGTTTGTCAAACATATATAAGATAACAGATATAAGTATAAACATAAATATGAACATAGTAAATGGGTACGAATAAATGGAGACAGTAAGACAGGGACGGTAGGCACACGGGTGCGCTTATGCACACCCCTTACAGACCTCTTAAGGAAGTTATGAGGTTTGGGGATGTAACAACAGAGTCAGGTAGTACATTCCAGGCATTGACCACTCTGTTACTGAAGTCGTATTTTCTGAATTGAGTCTGGAGCAGTTTACCTTGAGTTTGTATGTATTGTGTGCTCGTGTATTATTGTGGTTGAAGCTGAAGTATTCGTTGACAGGTAGGACATTGTAGCAGATAATTTTGTGTACTATGCTTAAGTCAGACTGTAGGTGGTGTAGTTCTAGGTTGTCCAATCCCAAAATTTCAAGCCTGGTGGCATAAGGTATTCTGTTGTGAGTAGAGGAGTGGAGGACTCTTCTCGTGAAATATCTCTGGATTTGTTCGATTGTATTAATATTCGATATACAGTGCAGATTTCAGGCAGATGAGCTGTATTCGAGAATTGGTCTAGCAAAGGTTTTGTATGCCCTAGTTTGCAGTACAATGTTACCTGAGAAGAAGTTTCGCAAGATTAGGTTGACAACCGAAATACAAAATAAGCAGTGCAAAAATATAAGCAAAATAAGCGGTGAGCATAACTAACAAATATAGATAAATCTAAATCTCAGCAGTGATGCTGTGTGTCATGGATGTGGATTTTTATCCTCAGATGAATGTGTGCCATGGTTAGGCTGAATTCTTCCAGGTGCTTCTGTTTCCTCCGAATGCTAGAGGAAATGGAGTCTGGCTTCCCAGGCTGCACTTGTTTTTGGAGTGAGGGTTGATAGGTAGATGACCCTTAAAGGGCCTGGTCAGCTTCCAAACAATACAGATTAATATTTGGCCCCAGCCATTAGATAGGGCCAGAGGACAACAATAGTATATACACAAATTATATGTTGGGGCATGACACTACCAATCAAACTCCCCTGGATAAGGATAAAAAATTAGACTCGCTTTCAGGCACCCCCACTTTCGCTCCATAAAGTATCTAGCATAAAAAGATGCATTTGCCCTGATTTTATTTCATAGCTTGATGCCAGGCTGGAATCAGGCTTCCCTCCCCATGTTTACCTGTGCCAGTTGAGACCCGAGGAGTACCTCTATAGCTTCATATCTCCTTCATCATGTCGTGCTGTTAATGCACATATTTCCCAATTGTGCCATTCTTTAGCAAATAAGAGATCAGCTGCTTCTCTCTGTTCTGCTAAAAGACCTGGATTTACAACAACAGAAGAAAGATGTAGAGAAAAAAGAAATAATTTCGCTGAAAGAAAATCTGCTACCTTTTCATTTAGTTTGGCAAAGATGCTATATTTGCATTTCATATTTCCCATAACATTCTTGCTCAGTGTTGCTATATTCTCTAACATTGAGCCAGTCAAGGGAATTAAGTACAATAGCATATGTTTCTTGAGAAGGCTTCTCTTGCACTCCTTATTTGCTACTCTTCATTTAGGGAAAAACAAAAGCATTCCTTGTTATGTTCACTCGCTTTTTAAATTCCCCCAAAACAGCTGCCAAGAATTTGCTGTTATGCATCCTTAAGATTCTCTCTCTTTCTCTCTCTCTCTCTCTGTGTTTAAGCTGCCCAAACCTAATTTTTGCTTACTTTACTATTTAATATAAATTAAATTAGAATTTTAAATTGCCTTGATTCCCTGTTAAGCAGCATTAACTTCATTTATTTACCATAGCCGCAGACTATGCCTTGCTGTCTAATTTTTCTAGCAGAAGCCTCATTCCCAGTTAATGCCTCCTTCTTATCTTTTTTCTGGATTTGTACTATGATATAAGCAATTGGCTTTTTCTCCTATTCATTGATTAGGATACCAATTCGCCATATGCCTTATTCCAATAAATTGTAGAGTATTGTAGGGTATCTGCCATCTGAGAGGATTGTGGTACTTCTCTTTAACATCAGGCCTGCATAAAAAAACTAGTGGCAGATTTAAGAGTGTCTGCTAAATCCAGAAGTTTCGTCAAAATGCTAAAACCTGCCTTGTGTGATCCTGTGATACTCCACCCCTTGTGTGTGCACCAGAGGTGGGTTTCAGCAGGTTCTGACCAGTTCCGGAGAACCGGTAGCGGACATTTTGAGTAGTTTGGAGAACCGGTAAATACCACCTCTGACTGGCCCCGCCCCCATCTATTCTCTGCCTCCGGAGTCCCAGCTGATTGGGAGGAAATGGGGATTTTGCAGTATCCTTCCCCTGGAGTGGGGAGGGAATGGAGATTTTACAGTATCCTTCCCCTGCCACGCCCACAAAGCCATGCCACGTGTACAAAACCATGCCCACAGAACCGTTAGTAAAAAAATTTGAATCCCACCACAGGTGTGCACGGATATGACACAGATAGAAAAGAAGCAGACCACACCTTTCACCATACCACTTTGAACAATCCTGGTTTACAGACTACCTCATAAGTCCAACTATTATATAACTCGAAAAGTCACTGGTTGTTTTTCAGCAAAAAGCAATTGCAAGTTATTTTTCACACATCAGAATTAAATGCAGATTCTGAGAGTAGCAAGCGCTGTAAACTCAGATTACATGATGCAGACCGTCAGCCTCCGACCCCCAAAGCTCTTTTGAGAACTGGAATTAGTAGGGTACATTTGACAGGGAAATCCAGGCAGAAGCAAAAGTCTGCTTTATTTTCTTTTCAGGGTTGCTTTGCTCTGATGTGTTGATTTTTTTTCTTTGCTCGCCTGCTCTAATTATTTGCTGAATGGTTTGGTTAAATCCTAATTAACTTTCAGAACTGAAGTTACATCATAGTACAATAACACTCTGACATCAAAATAAACCCATCTCTTTGATTCATATCAAGGGGCTGTATTGTGATTTTGCACTGGTCAACTTTGCAGTGTGTTGTGTCTTCGGCTCCTGAGCCCGGACCTCCGGAGGAAGAATCCTCCGAAAGTGAAGAGGAGGAGGAGGCAAGGGCATCCTCCCCTGGCCCGTCTGGTTTGGCACCACCCCAGGCCCCAGCTGAAAGCCCTGTGGAAGAAAGCTCCTCTGAGTCAGATGTTAATGAGGAGAGGGAGTGGATTAATCCCAGGTGGCGACGATCAGAGAGATGGGCTCAGCAAAGGAGTGGGTGGGGCCGAGCACGAGGTGATGAGTCACAAAGCCAACGCCCCACAAGGTATAAAAGGAGCTGATCTTACCTTGTTGGCTTTTGTGACGAACAAAGTTTTAATCTGACTGCTTGTGTCCTGAAATACTGCAGCAGCTGTTTTCTTTTAAACTTGTATTGGACATAAATACTTGGAGCCTTATCAGGGACTGGCCGTGGCAACTCAAAACAACCGCTGTCGTTATCTCTCCCGGGCTCGCTGCCAGCTTGTTGTTTATGGATGGTAAATAAACAACTTCTGAATACTTCTGTTCGAGTGTGTGTGCGTGTCTGGGCTTCTGAAGCAGGGAGGGGACAGAACACAGTGCTGCAGCTTCAGCCAACCCAAGTTATACATTAGATCAAAGGATCATGCTTTTATCAGACAAAACAGTACTCTGAACTTTGGAAAAGGACTATAACCACACGAGGAAACCAAGTTCATGCAGGCCAATATTATTTTGATTATAAAGATGTAGTATCAGAATCATGCAGTGATGGTGCAGTTAGAATGCAGTATCGCAGGCAAAAAAATTGTGCCCACAGCCTGGAGTTCGATCTTGACAGGCTCAAGGTTGGCCCAGCCTTTCATCCTTCTGAGGTTGGTAAAATGAGGATCCAGATTATTAGGGCAATAGGCTGACTCTGTAAACAGTTTAGAGAGGGCTGTAAAGCACTGTGAAGTGATATATAAGTCTAAGTGCTATTGCTATCATGCAAGCCTGCATGCTCTTCCAAATCCCTCCCATTATTCATGTAAACAATGGGGAGGTCTTATCTAAGTCGTTTTCTCAGGTTACAGTTCTGGTCCAGACTCAATTTACTTTTATTTGATTGTTATCTTGGTAGCAACTCTTCCTCCTGTCCCTCAAGGCGATTTCCTCTACCCGTTACAGATTGTAGAGTACCATCCTCTGGCATCTGTGATTTCATGAAATCCTAGATTACAGCTTTCAGAATTGTTGTGTGACAGAATGTGTACAGTGAAGACTTTCTATTTCAAGTAGGTTTAGATCAGGGGTGAAATCTAATTTTTTTTGCTACCAGTTCTGTGGGTGTGGCTTAATTAGTGGGCGGGGCTTGGTAGTAAGGTGACTGGGAGGGCGTGGCTTGTTGGTCAGGTGGGTGTAGCCAAGTCAATGTCACTTCTTTGTCCTTTTTTAACCTACAAAACACAACACAACACAACTGGCTCACCCACAATGTAAAAGCAGCTGTGCTAGACCCAAAATGGCCCCTGCAACAAGCAGGAACCTCACACAGGCACAAAAAGCCCAAAAAACCAACTTTCACACTTTACACACACAAAATTCCACATACAGCTTTGTGAGATTTTGTGTGTTTGTGTAGTTAGAGTGAAACACTACAGAAACACACTAAATCTCAGAAAACTCCACAAATATTATTTTATTTTATTTTATTTTTATTTTTATATAAAAGCAGCTAAATTTAAAACTTCCTAAACTTTAAATGGCTAGGTCTAAAAAAAGAACAACTAAAAAAACCCCCCAATTAACTATTTTTTTAAAGCTCCCAAAAGGGAAAAAAACTTACCCAATAGAACAGGGGTCTCCAACCTTGGCAACTTTAAGACTTGTAGACTTCAACTCCCAGAATTCCTCAGCCAGCCAGCTTTCCTTGCCAAAGTTGGAGACCCCTGTAGGCAGGAAGGCAGGCAGGCAGATAGAGCTGCTCACCGATGAGCTTGATTGTAGGCATGGAGATTCAGTTGCTTGCTGATGCAATGGATTGCAGGGTTTACAGCAAGTGAAGCAAGGCAGACGTTGCGACCAGCAGCTTAGGTAAGCAAGCTGGAGGGGGGGGAAGGGGGGAGGGATTTTTGCTACCTGTTAGCAGGCAACTCAGCTGGGATTGTCAGAGCCATTTAAAAGGAAAAACTTTTTTTCTTTTAAATGGGTCTGGCGATCCAAGCTGAGTTGCCTGATTAGCAGGCAACTCAGCTGGGATAGTCAGAGCTTGGATTGCCAGAGCCATTTAAAAGGAAAAAAAGGCTCTGATGATTGCGCGGCTCAGCTGGGCATGGGGGGGGGCGGGGGCAGGGATTTTTGCTACCGGTTCTCTGAACTGCCCGCCGCCATCGCTACCTACTTGCTCGAGCTGGTCCGAACCGGGAGCATTTCACCCCTGGTTTAGATTTATTAAATATAAAGTTAACATAGGTCTGGATTTTGCAGGATATGTTCAATTTTCATGCCCGTTTTGCCTTGGTCTTCCAAGAAGAAAAAGAGTATGATTAAATATCTGAGATTGGAGCTGCACATAGCAGCAAGCACCACCAGGGAGTGATACCACATGCCACATTCAGAACAAAATGGCAGCACTTCCAGCCATCTGCAAAAGATGCTTCTTAATTGGTATCCGCAGGAGAAGGCTATGCATCTAAGCAGAAGCCAGAGGGAAAGGATATATATATACATTTACAGCAGAGGTTCTCATGAAGCATGTACTGGCGTGGCTACCACAGGCTTCCAATTTCATATGACAAATTTTGATTTTTTACATTATGACACTGATGCAGTGGCAGATACTTTATACTTTCATACTGCAAACACTGGGTTTGGACATTGTAACAGGCAGTGATTTATAAATGACAGGAGGTTTTGATTTTGAAACACTAATTGCAACCCAATTAGGTATGGTGGGAGTAGCCAAAATAACCATAACTGGCTTAACAAGCCATTTACTGTTTCGCTGTACTAAGCAAAGCTACAATAATAGATTGATATAACGCCCCCTCCAGAAATTGCAAACAACAGAAGCAAAAAGTGCACAAATGTACATGCATGAGCTGGAAAGGTAAGAGGGGGCTTTTCTTAGGAGCAGAGTAATGTGTGGTTCTCCATCTTTTGAGATAGAACATTCCACTCTCATAAATTCAGCTGCCCCAAGGATCAGACCCAGGGGTGGGTTTCACTTACTTTTACCACCGGTTTGCTATGCACACACTTGCTTCGCATGTGCGCTGTCCGCGCATGTGCCGTGCCTTCCATGCATGCATTTTGCTCGCTCGCTCGCCTTCCATGCATGCGTCTGGCCTCGAGAACGTGCCTAAATAGCATGACTTGGAGCTGGGGCAGGTGGGCGAGTGGGCAGGCTCATCCGCAATCTCTGCTACCGGTTCGGGTGAACCGTTCCGAACCAGCTGAATACCACCTCTGAATTCAGACCCTATTCTGCTTCTGTAGCAGAGCTGGCAAGTGCTGATGCCCATATACTTTTACTGCAAGACAAGTTTTTAAAAAGTGATTTGAATCCTCCCCGGTTTCATTTCCCCTTCCATCGAGCTTTGCCTGCCAGTGGGAAACAGGCTATCTCCTGGATGAATGCTGAGGTTGGGCTGGCGAATGTTGGGTTTTAGATTTAGCCATCTGTCCACTTGCCCAACAGGTCATTAGCCTGCCTTCAAGCCCCCCCCCCCCACACACCCTCTGCAATTCTGGTGTATGATTTGGACTAACGGACAGAGACGAGCAATTGACAGAAATAAGCTCCATCTTCAGCACATGGCCATGTTTAAGAAATGAAGTAGGTGGAGTAGGCAGAACCCTATAGGAATAGGCCCCCTCCCCAAAGTAAGGAAAACTATAAGAAGTATGGACAGGTTATTCTCTCCATTGGCAGAAATGATAGAAAAGTTGCAGTGTACCCATTGGTAATAAAACCCGCCACGCTATACAATTTGGGATGAACCCCCCTGGAATGATGTGGGAGTAGGAATGGATTTCCAGAGGAAAAAAATTACATACTACAGGAACCAAGAACACTACTCAGGTGACCCTGAGGACACAGATAAATCTCCAAGTGCTTCAATGACTCTCTAAAATGATGCAAATGACTAGCTGTCTGCAAGGAATATAAAGCCTTCCATTCCCTACTGTCCTGTCAGAGCTGAAGAAGCTTCTTGGATGAGAAGCAAAATGTCTTCAAAGAAAAAAAAACCAAGTCCAATAAAAAATTTAAAAAGCACCTTTGGGACAGGTTGTTGGTATGATGAACCCAGAACTTCTTTATAATTGCATTCTCTACAAAATAATTTGTAAAGGTACAGTTCTGCACTCTGTGGATATATCTGTGCATACATACATACAGTCAGTGGTGGGATTCAAATAATTTAACAACCGGTTCTCTGCCCTAATGACCAGCTGGGTAGGCGTAGCTCAGTGGTCATTTGACCATGTGGGCATGGCCAATTCAACATCACTCACGTCTATGGGCGAAGCGCCTTAGCTGTTACAATGTAATAAGGGTTAAGCAGAGAGGCAGTTTCTGTAAGTAGGGCAATAAAGATTAGGCTAGAAACAACACCAGAATGTTTCCTTCCTGACTTCCTTAGGGGATTAGCCCTGTTAAGTGGGAAAAAAACAAAATAAGATTTCTTTCAACAACTGGTTTTCCCGAATAGGTGCGAACTGGCTGAATCCCACCACTGCATACAGTACGTACATACATACAAAACACACAATATCTATTTGTCTGTATGTCTGGTTTGCCACAAGCAACAGATTAGGGAGAATTTGACAATTGGGGGAGGATATTTTGGAAATGGGGTGGGGGAGAGTTGCTTGGTTACTGGGCTAGTCCTTAAAGCTCCCACTTGCAGCAATGTGTATACTATTCACCAGGATTCTACTTATCTTTACTACTGGTTCGCAGTGCGGCCATGCGCATGCACTCACTTTGCTCTCGCACGTGCACGCTCTTCTGTGCATGCGCAGAAGCGTTTTGATGATGTCAGGGTTGGTGGGTGGAGCCTCCCGCCGGTTTTACTACCGGTTCTATAGAACCAGTGCGAACCGGGACAACCCACCACTGCTATTCACACAGCTGTATATTTTTACCTAAGGATAATAAGTAAAAACTTCAAAACGTTCACAGGGGGGTAGTGAGTTAATGTTTCTTACTGAGTAACCCAGGGATGAGGGAAGCCACAGTTTAGAGTTCCCCCTTTTGGTTGAAGGGTTTGCAGGAAAGCTGCAGGAGAATCTCTCTAGGGAAGCAGCTCTCCAATCCAGAACTGGCTGTAGGGTTATAGCTGGGACTACATTATTTCTCTGCAATTTATTTTAGTTTCTTATAACGTGCGAGCTGCTAAAAGGGAGAAAAGCACTTCATTTCCACAAGACAGTTTTTGTAAAAAGAAAGAAAAGGAAAGGAAAGGAAAGGAAAGAGAAAGAAAAGAGAAAGAAAGAAAGAAAGAAAGAAAGAAAGAAAGAAAGAAAGAAAGAAAGAAAGAAAGAAAGAAAGAAAAAGTTAAACATGAATAAAACAAAACCTACATCTATTATGATAGAGCGATAACAATGGCTTGTGTTTTGAATACATTCAGCCTTGCCACGCAGATTCATAGTGATCATTGTTTTCCAATTGGGTTGATAAAGAGGCTGTCCCAAAGAGGAAAGAGGAACATTTTAAGTTTGGATGACTGTTTTTTCCCCCACAAGCAAAATCACCTTCTTGGCCACGCTCTAAACTTGTTAAGTCTGAAACGCCTCTTATACGGATGGATCCTTAGGAGTTCAGTATATAGTTCAACACCACACAAGGACCTTTAAACCTGATTTCTTTTTGTACTCTCATTAACAATGATTGTGAGTATCTGCTTCTAATGGAACTATTGCAGTGATGAAATTCAAATTTTTTTTACTACCGGTTTCGTGGGTGTGGCTTGGTGGGTGTGGTGTGGCTTGGTGGGCATGGCTTGGTGGGCATGGCAGGGGAAGGATACTGCAAAATTTCCATTCCCACCCCACTCTGGGGCCAGCCAGAGGTGGTATTTGCTGGTTCTCCGAACTACTCAAAATTTCTGCAACAGTTCTCCAGAACCTGTCAGAACCTGCTGGAATTCACATTTGAACTATTGAAATTCACAATCATGGCTATCAATACGCCTTTCAAAGGCATTAGATCTCCAGCCTAAAAATCTTGACACCCCTTGCTTCTTAAACATGTCTGGGGAGCTCAGTCAACATGAAAAAGGATCTTCTGATAAATGAATCTTATCTTAAGATCTTAAGAGACATATTTAAAACAAAAAAAATTGATTTTTTAAAAAATGGGTTATTTGCTCTTTGTTCTAAACAGTCAATATCTGTCTTAAAAAAATAATTCTTAGCAGAAAAACCCTATAGGTTTATAATCTTCCAAAACATCTTCCAATAAATTAAGGAATTCAGAAGCTGCTCATTCATCAGGTCCAAATCAGTCCATTTATTGCTGCACCTTAGTGTATCCAGGAGCCTGCAAAGATTGTAAGCTTTTCATAATTTTATATGAGACATGTCATCCTGGTAAAGTCCTTCCTTTAGGCATGCTAAACATCACGCGATTTACTATTGATATCTCCAGCTGAAATTATGATTCATCTCCAATAGTGCTTACGGGACTTGTTGGCAACCGCAGTGACGAAGGCACTTTCGGGAGTGTTGGTGCGATTTCCTTTGAATCGTCTCGGGAGCTATTTGGATTCATTTTATGGTCTTGTTGTCAAATTGTCTCATTGCTGCTAACCACTTTGGGAGGGAAGACGATTGTTGTCAAATTGTCTCATTACTGTTAAGTGCTGGAATGAAAGAACTAGGAGAACTGAGAGGGCAAAACCATTCCTTTGGGTTTTTGTGGTTGTGATACTGAGGAAAACGGGGTCACAAACAGACAAGTGGGCTTTATTTTGCCCATACTGTAACATTTTCAGCATAAACATTGCCTTTGTGTTGAAAATTAGGAAATAAACAATACTATTAGATGCATGCTATGAGAAAGTCAGAGACCATTAAGATATTAAATAGAGAAGATTTCCCCTGGTGGAGGTGAAAACTATAGCAATAAACAAAGTTCATTGGGAAATATTAGCTCTTTTTTTCTATCTCTCTTCTGTTCTGGGAAAAGAATGGCCTCAGTCAAGCTTTTAAGCAAGGAGAGAGAATCCTGCGTATGTGGTGGTGCAGTGGTTAGAATGCAGTACTGCAAGCTACTTCTGCTGACTGTCGGCTGCCTGCAATTTGGCAGTTCAAATCTCACCAGGCTCAAGGTTGACTCAGCCTTCCATCCTTCTGAGGTCGGTAAAATGAGGACCCAAATTGTTGGGGGCAATAGGCTGACTCTGTAAACCGCTTAGAGAGGACTGCAGAGCACTGTGAAGCGAGATATAAGTCTAAGTGCTATTGCTATTAACTGGTCATTCACCACAAAAAAGCATCCAGATTAGTACAGCTCAAATGAGCACCCTATTTCAGAGATAGATCACGGGTGACAAACTCACTGCATCACATTGATGTCACATGATGTATCAGGAGATATTTTTTTGCCTTCATGGAACTGCGGTGGGCATGACCTGTGCATGATGCATCCGGCCCGCAGGCTGCCAGTTTGACATTCCTGATAGATGTTTATGATGATTCATCTAGGAAACACGCATCAATGCCTCTTATATCAGAATGAACTATCCATTCAGCCTTCACTTTCTTGGCACTTTCCAAATATCTTGGGTTTAACTTAACTCCCAGCAAGCAGGAGGCAGATTATTTGAAAAAGATGTGAAAAGTCATTATTTCATCAGAAATCAAAAATAAGGAGACCTTGTCTTTTTTAGTTCAATGGGGGCAGAGACACCCGTATGTATGTACAGGGGAGGCAAGGAGCAGGGAAGAAAAGAAAGATCTCTTCAGGAAAATACTTAGGAAAAGAAGATAGCGATCATTTTTTTTTGACATAAAAAGTTAGCTGATTGTGCCTGGTTGTTTATTTTATTTGAAGCATTTATAGATCATCTGAAGGTACACCTGAGTACCTTATCAGGTAAACATTTCCCACAGTTAACTCAGTGGTGGGATTCAGCTGGTTTGGGCCAGTTCAGGTAAACAGGTAGTTAAACTGCTGGCTGGCCCCACCCCTTCCTGCCTCGCCCCTTCCAGGAGTTCCCACGTGCCCAGTTTTGGCTCCCAAGTAAGTGCAATGAGGCCTCCTAGGCCCAAAACGGGGTGCTGGGAGGTGGCATGTCCCCCCCCCCCCCGTGGCCCGTTTTTGCTCCCAGTGAGGCCGAGTGCTGCCTGCCACATCCCCTGGCCACACCCAACAAGTCACGTCCACAGAACCGGTCGTAAAAAAATTTGAAACCCACCACTGAGTTAACTACACAACGTAATGAACTGAAATGGACTGCAGTGCAGCAGCAGTACATATACATTTTAAAAATAAAAAACGAGGGTGAACTTGGAGCAGTCCCTCTCTCTCAGTCCTAGGAAGAAGACAAGTTCATTTTATCTGTAATGTGTTTGCTTTCCAAATTTCCATCCCATCCTGTGGTCTTGCACACTTTTCACTAGTTTGGAGAAAGTTATGGTGGAATAGGTTTGCATTATGAAAAATTAGGAGTGATGGGGCGGGGGGAAGAGAAAGGTTTCTTTAATTTTAATTTAATGTAGATGATTGCCTAAAGCCATTTCTTACCTGCATTCAACTGTACTTGTAACCTGGTGGGGTGTGATGGCCAATAGCCACCTCATAGCAGTCAGCTGCAGTATCTAGTATACTGAGTCACAGGATATTGCTGTGCAATGAGTTAGAGAGAGAGGGCATTTGGGAGGTAATTCTCAAAATTGTATTTGTTTTTGCCAACTCAATCTTGCTACCGTAAGATGATTTTTATATTAGCAGGGAACAATGCGTAAAAACTCAAGGAAACTCTAGTGCCATGGGGCAAAAGAATCTGTATAATCTCATCAGCCACAGGAAGCAGCACACAGCCAAGTGAATTATAGATATTAACCTCAGTTCAGACTTCTTTTATTTGTTTGATCCTATTAGCAGATGACAAGGGCCAACATTTTTACTCAGGCTTCAGTGTTAAATGCAGATGAGTTGCTTCCACCACAGCTCATAGATGGACACTCTTTCTTGAGCATCCTCATATTTTCTCAGGAACGTTCCCATTTATCTCCAGTTCTCTGAAGTCTAAAAAACCTGAGCGTATTCAGAAAACTCATTTTGCATGTTTCAAATGATGCTCCTTTATCATACATTCAGTTGTGCAGTGCAAAAGGACATCAGTACCACAAAGGTTGTGCAGACAGACTCACACAGTGTGGCTTATTTGGATGTGGCGCTATATGTTGTATGGCTTGAGACAATGTGTTTCATTGTGAGTCACTGTATGAACCAGGCTATTGTGGCTAAACTCACATATTTTATTAAGCCATGGCTTGTTCAGCAAACCATTGTCGTCTGGTTCACAAGTAACAGCTGACTTTGTATAAAAAAGAACACCGCTTGGGGGGGCCAAAAGCCCTACTAAGCAGGTATATACAAAAGTATGATGCAAAGGTTAACGCATTGTAAGCTGCCCTGAGTCTCCAGAGAAGGGTGGCATATAAATCGAACCAATAAATAAATAAATAAACAGTAAGCTATAAACCATGGTTAACAAACTACAGTATTAGTGCTATTTATTTATTTAAATTTATTGTAGCTACTCAACTCCAATGTACTCTGAGGCTGTACCAAATGTCTATTAGTCTATTCCTAGATGTGAATCTAAATCCTAAATGAGTCTTATCAAGGGTAAAGATTTCCCCTGTCCAGGCATGTCTGACTCTAGGATCAATGCTCATCTCCATTTCTTAGCCAAGGGAGCTAGCATTGTCCAAAGACACTTCCACGATCACGTGGCCAGCATGACTATGCGCCGAGATGCACAGAAGAGTCCTATAAACAATTCTTTTCTTCTTCGTTGCTTGAGCCACCCTAAATATTTTCATTACCATTTATCATCCTTCAATTTAGTTGGCTTCTGTTGCTATTGTTCTCAACTGCTGCTGAAACACTGCCTTTTATCCATGTCTTTGTCTTTCATGGCTTCATATCGAAATTCAGCATTTAGACATTTTGTTACCAGTTACCTATGACTTTACCTTTATTTTTATCCTATTCAATAATTTGGATGGTTTCCTCTGACATGATTTTCTTTCCTAGGTTTTTTTTATTATTATTATTTTGAATGGGACATGTTTCAGGACTCTAGACAGAACTATGGTAAGAGGTGAGCTGCTTTGTTTGTTTCTCCTAAACCAGGGATCTGCAACCTTAAACACTCAAAGAGCCATTTGGACCCATTTCCCACAGAAAAGAAAACACTGGGAGCCACAAAACCCTTCCCGTGCTTGACTATTTCCTGAGCGCCCACAGAACTAGCATATGTAGTTGAATTAAATGTTCTGTTTTCTTCTGAAACTTTTTTCTTGGATTTATCCATGGTTGGGCTACCAGGGGTTGAAAAGCTCAATAAATTGCATGCCGGTGGGTGTCGCACATTGGCGGTTGTAACACATATTTTGAGTGACAGGGAGCTGCAGCAGAGGGGTGAAAGAGCCACATGTGGCTCCAGAGGCGCAGATTGCTGACTCCTGTCCTAAACCAATTTCTACTTCATTGAAATTTCCCATGACGTATACTATATATTTTTTCAGTGTTTGCTATAGTACTTCATGAATATTAGAAGAGAAGTGTTCTGTTTCTTCTTCCAATCACCTATTGTTGGAGCATACATTTGGAAAACTGTGATATTCAAAAGTTTAGTCTGGACTCAAGTAAACATTATTCTGTAATTTACTGCTTGGAAGCAGGGGTGAAATCTAGCAGGTTCTGACAGGTTCTGGAGAATTGGTAGCGGAATTTTTTAGCAGTTTGGAAAACCGGTAGCGGAAATTTTGAGTAGTTTGGCGAACCGACAAATGCCACCAGAGTGGGGAGGGAATGGGGATTTTGCAGTATCCTTCCCCTGCTGCACCCACCAAGCCACACCACACCCACCAAGCCACGCCCACAGAACCGGTAGTAAAAAAATTTGGATTTCACCACTGCTTGGAAGCTAGGCTACTCGGTTCCTTCTGATGTCACCATTTTTGGAATAGTGTACTGTAAAGTCATCTGATTGAAAGGAATTGTCTCCAGTCCAGTTGATCTCACTTAATGTCCATTTTGTTTTTTGTCATTTCTTTCTGGATGATATTCAGCTTCCTGTGGTTCATGCCTCACACCTTTCACGTGCCAATCTTCTTCATTTTCTTCCAGATCATTCTTATTTTCTCATAAGCTTTATTAACATTCTGGTTTCCTGAGCGGGATTCCTTTCCTGCAATATTTCCTAAATTATTCATAGCCTATTTGTTGATCTTTTCCAGTAGCATGTTAAATACCTTCTAGCTTGCGGCTCCCACTTTCCAATACCATCTTTGGACACCTTTCCATAAATTTTGGTGCTCTCCAGATTTCCCCATTTATCCAGGCTTGGAATGAGCAAAGAGATGCATTGCCATCTATTTGTTTGGGTTCCCCCAAAATAAAAGGATATACATTATTATCTTCTCACTTTGTCTTCTTGTGTTTTGGCTCCTCCTTAGCCTTGTAGTCTTGTTACTTTACTAGGAAATCAGGAACTGGAAGGTGAGGCAAGTAAGAGATCCTCTCCAATGGGCACACAAATATCTTGTGCAAAAAATCTAGACAAAAATTTAGCTTCTCCTATAGCACCATTCAGGGATGCAGTGGCTCAGCGGCTAAGA
Source organism: Ptyas mucosa (assembly GCA_012654045.1). Taxonomy (NCBI): domain Eukaryota; kingdom Metazoa; phylum Chordata; class Lepidosauria; order Squamata; family Colubridae; genus Ptyas; species Ptyas mucosa. The sequence continues at coordinate 2,782,908 of WNWU01000020.1, forward strand.
CGCTGAGCTTGTCGATCAAAAGGTCAGCAGTTCAGCGGTTCGAATCCCTAGTACCGCATAACGGGGTGAGCTTCCGTCACTTGTCCCAGCTTCTGCCAACCCAGCAGTTCGAAAACATGTAAAAAATGCAAGTAGAAAAATAGGGACCACCTTTGGTGGGAAGGTAACAGCATTCCGTGCGCCTTTGGCGTTTAGTCATGCTGGCCACATGACCACAGAGACGTCTTCGGACAGCGTTGCCTCTTCGGCTTTGAAATGGAGATGAGCACCACCCCCTAGAGTTGGGAACAGCTAGCACATATGTGCAAGCAGAACCTTTACCTTTACCTATAGCACCATTCACTCATATAAATGTAGATAGGCAGAAACCAATTTGTGCCTGCTATAAAACATCAAAACATGAGAGAATATGAGGGAAAAGACACAGTGTAGAGGCCAGTTTGATTGCCATGAGGGTCAGCCTGCTCCACAAGCGGATTGGAACATCTGTTTAGTAGCGTTCATAGAGCGTCCAGCAGAAAAACAATGGCCTTCCTATCATAGCAAGCTTCTCTTCCACGTATATTTTTATAAAGGAGACAAGAGCAGGGAGATACAATCCTATTAAAATGCTGAAAACATACATTTCTCACTAAAGAATTCCCCAAATAATGTGTATGAACATCAAATGCATTGAAAGAATGAGACAAGAGAATGAAACATTTAACCAAGAGACTTGATAAATAATAGCTTGCATCCGTTAAGAGCTCATTGTGAAGCAAGTGTCATTATGCTGTTTATTTTCACATGGAAGATGGAAATTATCCCAGAAACTTAATTAGATATTTTCAGGGATGAAAAAAAATGCTTGTATTTCTCTCAGTGTGAATAGGAGGCTTTTAATATACATATTTAGTCAACTTATTATAGTTCTGAAATATTTGTATGGATGAATGAAACTAAACTACAAAAGCACTTCTCTGTGCTTTTACCAGTGAGAATACTGGTAAGTCACTTTGTGCCTCTTCAATCTTGACTTTTAAGCCACACACATTGACCATCTAAGAAACCATGCAGTGAATTTGAGTATCAGAAGGAAGAGGAGGAAGATGCCCTCCAAAGATGCAATCTGAAGAGCAATCAAAAATATGATCTTATAGAATTTGTATAAGACGTTTTACAGGTGGCATCTACCCCCGACGAGAATAGCCAGAATGTTCAAGAATAAATCGGAGAAATGTTGGAAATGTCATCAGACTCCGGGATCATATTACCATATGTGGTGGACATGTGCAGAAGCTAAAAGATATTGGACTAAAATCCACACATGGTTGGGAAAAAATGACAAAGAAACACATTGACTTTAAACCTGAGATATTTTTATTAGGGATTTTACCAGAAATGTATAATAGAGAACTGAGATATTTAATTGCGAATATTTTAACAGTGGCTAGAATTGTATTTGCTAAAAATTGGAAAAAAATACCTACTGAAGATGAAGTCATTAAGAAAATTATGGAATGTGCTTACATGAGTAAATTGACATTTGAAATTAGAGAACAGGAAGACAAACAATATTATTTAATATGGGATTTGTTTTATCAATGGCTAGACAACAATGAAATTATTATTATTATATATTATTATTATATTATATTTATATACCGCTCTACTCCCGGGGGACTCAGGGCAGTGTACAGACAAATGATAAAATACATATAATACAAATATTTTAAAGAATTTTAAAGAAATGAAGTATGAAATATGAAATTAATGTAATGATAAAATATATGAAGTGTTTTTATTCTTTTTTTTTCATGGGAGTCAAAATCTTGTTAAACAATTGTTAAATGAGAATAATAACACACACACACACACATATATAAATTATTAAATAAGGGAAACTAAATAATTTGTAAATTGTGCATATGGGACTAAGCACAAAAGATTTTTAACCGATCAACACACTTTCTGTGATTGTAATGGATGATGGTTGTTTTATGTTTTGTTATGTTTAAAAATAATAATAAAAAAGATCTTATATCAACCGCAGAACCTATAGTGTATAAAATGAGAACCATCAGATCTCTGATAGACAGGCTTCGAGAGATTTCGGAGAGCGGCAGTCATTCTGTCAGCATGATATAACTTTTCATTCCTTATGTATGTACCTTCTTTTCTGTTACATTCTATTTAAATCTTCCCACTGTTTTTTTTTTTCATTTTCTAATCTTTCTTCTTATTGGTTTGTTTGTTTAGTGTAACACTCTGTTGTGCCAATTGCCTTTTTATTCCCTAAAGCTGTGATGGCGAACCTATGGCACGGGTGCCAAAGGTGGCACGCGAAGCCATATTGGTGGGCACGCGAGTGTTGCCCTAGCTCAGCTCCAGCGCGCATGTGTGCACTGGCCAACTGATTTTCAGGCCTTCCGGTCCCACCGGAAGTCGGGAAACTGGCTGTTTCCGGCCTCCGGAAGGCTTCCAGGGGGATGGGGAAGGCTGTTTCTGCCTTCCCCAGGCTCCTAGAAAGCCTCTGGAGCCTGGGGAGGGGGAAAAACGGGCCTACTGGGCCCACTTTGCCCTTGCGTGCCAAAAGCGGGGGAAGTGGGGGGGTCATGTGCGCATACGCGGGAGGGCGGGGCGCATTGAATTATGGATGTGGGCACACGCACCCATGACCCCCTATGCTCCCCCCGCTTTTGGCACATGACGGCAAAAAGGTTAGCCATCACCTCCCTAAAGTCTTCAGGGCATAGCCAGATAATCAAGTTGCATGCTTTTTTCCATTTCTTGGGTTAGCAGAAACCCCTGGTTAGTCATTGGGTGGACAGGGTGGGTGTCCACCACAGAAACCAGGTGTCAAAGCTCATCCCTTGGTGGGAGGACCGAGGGACAAAATAGAGGGTCAGTGATTTTGGCAGGTTTTTTTATCTCTTTATTTTTCCCAATCTATATACTTTCTTTTCTCTTGTCTACCAGTTATCGCCTCCAAGCTGACCAACCACCGGTGTCTTTGACACCTGTGTATTGCATGTGAGCTTCTGCAGAATAAAGAAAATGTCTTCCCTCCTCCTCTTGAAAAAGTTAATAAATTCAACTGCTACCTCCAGGATTCATCTATGGTTACACTTGTTATTTGCCTGTGATTTATGCCTCGTGTTTGTTTATTTAGTTAGTTAGTTGTATCCCACCTTTATTATTTTTTGCTACAAATTACTCAAAGCAGTGAAGGAAACACACTTTCCTCCTCCTATTTTCCCCACAACCACCACCCTGTGAGGTGAGTTGGCCTGTGAGAGAGTGACTGGCTGAAAGTCATCCAGCTAGCTTTCATGGCTAAGATGGGACTAGAACTCACCATCTCTGGCTTTCTTGCCTGCTGACTTATAACCTTCTCCCCACACAACCCCTCCTCAGAGACTACTTTAGAATGATGGCAGGAATAAGAGAAGTCTGATAGCAAAAACATAAAAGAATGACCGGGAGCGTGACAGCTCCATGATCAACAGGGAGCAGCAAATCTGCAGAAGCTCTATAGAGCAGCTACAAATTAAAACTATTATAAGAAACCACACCGATGTGGCTGAAAACCTGGTTTAAAATCTGTATTAGAGAAGAAGCCATGCTTGAGACTGGGAGGAGGGGAAGCAAAAGATTGGTTGCCAAAATGCATCACACGAAGCACAAAGGCAATGCAAACTCCCTGAAAATAACACAAAGCAGCCCCTATGGAGGCAGAAATGAAATGCTCCAGTACAGAACCCAGAGGATTTTGGGAGTGGTAGTGGTGAGAAATCCATCCCATGCAAAACAGATTGCCCTCCTGAGTAGCTGCTGAGTTTCCGGTGCTGACAACACTGTCATTTCAATATTAAAAAAGCATCTTTGTTTATTATGAAAAACCTGTCAGGAAATTGGCACACTGCCAGTACATGAAAAATTGTGTCTCTGTCGATAATCAAGTAAAACATCCCTGTTTATCTGAGAATAATTCTGTTGTCTGCTCAGAATCATTCAAATATTTCACCAGGGAAGGGCTGTGATAAATCAGATCTCTTTATTATGGTCTTTGGCCAGCTTGCTATGAGAATGATGGAACATGGGATTAACATGCAGGCACTTCCACATTCTAGATTTGATCTCTGTTACCTAGAGAAATAAGTGGATCTGTCTGAAAGGTTGAGGAATATCTTATGTCGAAGCAGGCAACAATTAAATGGCTGGACTGGTAAGTCTTTTTCAGTATACTGTATGGAGACTTTCTTGTCTCTACGCAACCTATAGGTCCAGAGCAGTGGAGAAAGTTGCTCCAGGCTTCAGATTATGCAGTTGTGATATCTGCAATTGAGGTGTCAGTGACTTACACCTTAGCTTTATGCTGCCCCATAACAACTCCATAAAGCAATTCATTCCTGCCAATCAATTTGGCAGGGCACATTCAGACCAAATCGATGGAAATTCAATTAGTATTAGTGTTATTGATATAATACTATTTTACTAGGCTAATAGTAGGTATAATTTTTGCACATTCATTTAGGTGTAGGAAAACCTCATTCTACAATGGCACATTCCTAAAATGTGTGGCTACCTTAAGGCATGCAAGAACAGCTTCAAGGTTTAGTAGACTGTGCTTTGTAATTTTCTAAGTTAAGTTTGAAAAGGCCCAAACCAACTTCACTTGCTCTCTCTTTTACCTATTCCATCTCTGGAATGTTAGGATTGCTTCAGACATTATGAAAAGTGCCCAAGATATTCAGGTACATACAGTGGTTGGTTTAAAAAAAAAGTACTACTGGTTCTGTGGGTGTGGCTTGGTGGGCGTGGCTTGGTGGGTGTGGCATGGGAAGGATACTGTAAAATCTCCATTCCCACCCCACTCCAGGGGAAGGATACTGTAAAATCTCCATTCCCTCCCCAATCCAGGGGAAGGTTACTGCAAAATCCCCATTTCCTCCCAATCAGCTGGAACTCAGGAGGCAGAGAATAGATGAGGGTGGGGCCAGTCAGAATTTTTACTACCAGTTCTCCAAACTATTCAAAATTTCTGCTGAACCTGCTGAAACCCACCTCTGAGTACACACTATGATTGGATTAAAGTATCAGTCCTCAAACCATAATGTGATTTTCCCAAAGGTGATTTTTTCAAGAGGCAACTGGACTTTCTGGTTTTACTTTGAAGACGTTTCACTTCTCATCCTTCTTCAGCTCTGGAGCCTCTTGAAAAAGCACCTTTGGGACAACCATGACCTAGATGAGTGAGAATCTCCATAGACATAATGAGATTTGTTAATTTTTGGCTTATATATATATATGAACTCAGCTACTGTACTGTATAACTGCAGTAGAATTTCTTAATTTCAGGTTGTTGCGGTAACTTTTTTTGTATCGGGTGTACAAATTATGGCAAGAGACCAAAGGGGTCAATGGTTGTGGGTTGCACTGAGGAGTGCTGTGTGAGTTTGCTCTCCTCTTCCAGAAAATTCCAAACTTCAGAAATGCTGAAGAAGTGAAGCTTTGGCAGCAAAGTTCCCATGTAACATGTGATTTGGGCAATGGTGGTGTGGGGATGGTATTGGTGTGGGGATGTTTCAGAGCATAAATATGCAACTCTTTTAGTCAATTGGAAGTTGCACATGCGGCCAAGCATGTGTTCAAGTACAGGGGTGGGTTCTACTTAGCTTTACTACTGGTTCACAACATGCACAGATCACCCATGATGATGTCATGGCAGGTGGCGGGGCCTCCCACTGGTTTTACTACCGGTTCTATAAAACGGGACAGAACCGGGAGCAACCCACCACTGTTCAAGTATATGCACCCATGCGCTTGGGTGTGAATGAATCACACACTAGCCTTTAAGCAGGTGCCTTTATAAACCAAGCCTTCAATTGCATTGCAATCAAAAGGAAGGTGAGATTAAGTTCCAGCTCCCCACTTTGTCTTTGATATTGCTACTCCCAACAATTTGCTGCAAGGCCCACCTCTTTCTGCAAAGACCTTTCAGCAAGGAACTTTGACTTCTGCCCTGAGAGGGCTCTGTGATTACACCCAGAGTGGCCAGCGGGGATGGGAATTAAACCAGCAAAAGAGATTTGGTGCAAAGCTCACCTTTCCCAGAAAGGGATACTAGGAAGGCTGTGTAAGCACCAGCTTTGCAAAAATAGAGATTGGGACTACAACAAATTAGTGGCAGTTTTATTGTAGACAAGCAAACACCCGATGGCTGGAAGAGTTGAGTCACTCTTGGCCATTCATCATAACTGTACATTCTTCTCCTTTATCTATTTCCTTCTGATTCACAGATGTAGCCTCTCCTGATTTGGGGAGAAACTCTATTTTTGCAAGATTTACTGACCATACAGTTTTTTCTTGGCCAAACCCAGTACATCTGATGCCCTGGCATCTGCCCTAAGAAAATATAGTGGATCCTGGGCCTTGGGAGAAATCTGGGCCAGCAGCAACTTCAGTAAAAAAAGAGGATTAGGCATATGGGAGCAGACCTCAGTAATTTCAACAGTGCAAAGATCGCTGGAGTCGCAAGGAAGAGGCAATGGGCACAAACATGGAAATGTAGGTATGCCCTGTATACGTGCAGCTTTAGATTTTATATATCAACCACATATATGGTTCTTGGAGTGGAAAACCTTGCTCATCCCTGCTCACTCCCTCTAGGACAGGGGTCAGCAACCGTGGCTCTGGAGCCACATGTGGCTCTTTCATCCATCTGCTGCGGCTCCCTGTTGCTGGTCGGCTCCACAATTGATAGGGCTTTCGGTTAGGACAGGTAGAGGAAAAAGGATGCTGCGCTAGGAGGAGACTATGGTGGGGGAACCGGACTTCCAGTTGGCTCCAGAATTGAACGGGGGCCTCTGGTTAGGACCTTTGTGGCTCTTTGAGTGTTTAAGGTTACCAACCCCTGCTCTAGGAGTATGATTCTTACTTTGGACATGACAGAACCTGCACCGAGCTTTGAAGGCAAAAGAAGGTCTTGCTTTTAGAACATCTTTTGAGACAACTCTTTTCTTGGCCTTTTCTAGCAATTGTTCTCCTGCCCTTTGGTCCCTGGTGAACCAACCAAATCCAGAAAATGGGCTGCAGCTTCCTTTGTTCTGCCTGTCTTCTTTCTTGGCAGGCAGCTTGGAGAAAGGGAAGGAAATAATGTCAGCTCTGCATTAAAAGGTCCTTGCTTGTGCAGTGACTAAGGCACAGTTCCTGGGGGAGCCATCTAATCCTCAATTAGCAGTGTGATTGTTGGGTATCTCTGTTGTTATTAGGGACTCTGCAGGGATTGGGGAGGGGGGGAAGAGCTTGCTTGGGCTATTGCTGTGTTCCTGGTAATATTATTTATGTGTGGTTAATTTGCTGGGGAGGAGGCTTAGCCCAGTTTGGCTCGCGCCCACTCACCTCGCCTAATCTCATTGTTTCTTAACGGAGGCAGTGGGTGTCAGATATATACTGATGGTCGTGCTCATTCAGTCTATGCGGAAGT
>WNWU01000020.1:2790385-2819450 GCA_012654045.1 Ptyas mucosa
AACCCCTTCTGGTGCCTGGGGCATCATACGTAGGCAATATCTGACAGTGGGAGGTGGGAAAGGGTTGCTTTTTTGCAGAGCTTCTGCCTTTTCAATTCAGCAAGTAGCTCCAAAGCTCCAAAGGAGCTTTGTCAAGGAGACAAAACTCTTTGTCTCCTTGACTGAACTACACAGAGAGGCCTCCTGAAGCAGGGGTCAGGCAAGGATCTGTATTGCCATGTTCCTGGGACTCTGGTTGGGATTGATTGATATATTCTGAATTTCCCACTACTATTGTTTTTTGTTTCAAACCTCAGCAAAGTTCTTTAATGTGGAGGGTGGAATTAATGTCTATTAAAATTCAGTGTTGTAGCAGAATGGCCAGGCAGTTTTAGGCCAAGGTCCTATTGTAAATATCAGGGTAAAGGTAAAGGTTCCCTTCGCACATATGTGCTAGTCGTTCCCGACTCTAGGGGCGGTGCTCATCTTCATTTCAAAGCCGAAGAGCCAGGCTGTCTGAAGACATCTCTGTGGTCATGTGGCCAGCATGACAACACTAAAGGCACATGGAATGCTGTTACCTTCCCATCAAAGTGGCCCCTATTTTTCTACTTGCATTTTTTACGTGCTTTCGAACTGCTAGGTTGGCAGAAGCTGGGACAAGTAATGGGAGCTCACCCGTTACGCAACACTAGGGATTCGAACCGCTGAACTGCCGATCTTTCGATCGACAAGCTCAGTATCTTAGCCACTGAGCCATCACGTCCCTCACCATCAGAGTGGTAGGTCATTACTATCTTTTCAAATGTCTCTTTGAAAAAGTTTTGGATGAAAACATATTGAACTGGGCTAAAACTTGCTTTCAGAAGGATTGTCTGTTCAATTCCACAATTCAAAGAGAGAATTTTGTTTTGTTTTCTTCTCACTCACTCTCTCTCTCCCCCCCCCCCCCCCGCACACACGTAAACTTTTCTGTTTGATTGTATGGATAGCACACAGTCCAAAAGTGTGAACTGCCTTTGAAACATGGTACATTAAATGCTATTATTTTTCATTTCAGAATCGCTACAGTTTTACTTGATGCATAGAACAGACAGGCCATAAATAATGTAAAATCATAATGCATTAAGGTTTCAGTTGCTTAATGAGAATGTGCATTAATAATTCAGATTCCTGTAGGATCTCACAGCAGATTCATTGAACTCCATATGGCAATTGTTGCTTAAAATTTTGACAGCCCACTTCTATTTCTTAGGCGGTGGTGAAATATGGATCTGTAGATAGACAGATATACCACATTATTCCTCATTGAGTGACCTTTAATAAAATTAAGGCTTGTTAAATGATGATTTATAATATGTGCCACCTCCATATAAAAACCCATTTCTTGAAAAATATCCATTACATGTAGTCTTCGACAGTGGTGGGTTCCTCCCGGTTCGGCCCAGTTCTCCCGAGCTGGTAGCGGTGACGATATGATGTCACTGAACCAGTTTTGCCCCCCCGCCGCCCCCACCCCTGCGTTATTCTTACCTTTAATTTGGCCCCACCCCCAATCTATTGCTGTCTCCTGAGTCCCATGGCTAGAGGGGAAAAAAACTGTTTAAACTCTTGCTGCTGGGCTTCAAAAGGGCCACCCTACAGCTGATCAGTGTTAAAAGAAAACAAATGAGTAGACCGGTGCCTGCAAAAAATATATGAGTAGATCAGTGCCTGCAAAAGATAAATGGGTAGATCAGTACAGCTCTGCAAGCAGTTAAAAGCCCAGTAGACCAGTACCTCTGCTAAATCCTAAAGAATTGTCACATGACCATCAAGCCACACCCACAAAATAAGCCATGCCCACAGAACCGGTAGTAAAAAAAATTAGAACCCACCCCTGGTCTTTGACTTACAAGCATTCATTTATGACTGTTACAATAGCACTGAAACAAGTGACTTATGACCAGTTTTCACACTTACAACCGTTGCAGCATCCCTGTAGTCATGTGATCAAAATTTGGGTGCTTGGCAACTGACATGTATTTATGACAGTTGCATTGTCCTGGGTTCATGTGATCCTTGTCTGTACTGTAATGGTCTCAGCCGGCTTCCGACAAGCAAAGTCATTGGGGAAACCTGAATCGCAAAATGACTTCATGATTCACTTAACAATGGCAGCGATTCACTGAACAACTGTGGCAAAAAAATGGTCATAAAAGGGAGCACAACTCACTTAGGATTTGCCCTGCTTAGCAGCAGAAATTTTGGGCTCCATTATGGTAATAAGTGGAGAATTACCTGAATACAGATGATTAGGGTTAGAACAAAATTAACCATGGCATTGATTTGGAAAGGCTGACATTGGAGGTATGAGCCTCGGTGGTGCAGTAGTTAGAGTGTAGTACTGCAGGCTACTTTTGCTGACTGCCGGCTGCCTGCAATTTGGCAGATTGAATCTCACCAGGCTCAAGGTTGACTCACCCTTCCATCCTTCTGAGGTGGGTAAAATGAAGACCCAGATTGTTGGGGGCAATATGCTGATCCTGTAAACCGCTTAGAGAGGGCTATAAAGCCACTGTGAAGTAGTATATAAGTCCGAGTGGTATTGCTATTTCATGGTTGTGCTTCTGTTCCTAGTTCCAAGGTCAGTTAAAAAACAGCACGAGGGATTACTATTTTATCTTGTGGCATTTATGTATGAAAATGCACTGAATTCTATATGAAATGGACTGTTCAGGTCATCTGGAGATGTGACCTTTGAATCATCGACTTTTATTTAGCATCCAAACATCAGAGTTGGTTGAAAAATAGGTGGCCACATATGTGTTTTAAATAAAGAAATACACATATTTTGAAGGAGGATCAAGACACAAGAATAAACTGAATAAGGGCCAATAAAGTAAGGCTTAATCTGGACAAGTTATATCTAACTCAATGGTGTCCTGTCCTGAGTGAAGTTGAACGCCGTGTAAAGACTCTAAATCACATTTAGGGAGTTTTCTTGGAATCGGCACTGTGGTTGAAGTCTTCCCTTGGCGACCTGGAATGCCTTTTAACATCATAGGATGTTATTGTCAACTCTGAAATGGATCGAGCCTGAGGCAGCCATCTTCTGTTTCTCAAGTTGCCACACAGCTCAGGGAGGGGGGAGAGGAGTGGAATGCGAACTAGCTAAAACAACCTACTGTCTCGTGGGAACCAAGGTTGCTCCCAATAGGTGCTGGCCAGAGACTGAGACTGGTCGCCAAGGAGACACCAGAACACCTAATTGGACAATGTGACCTGTGATACTAGGGGAGAGGAGATCTCTAATGTTTAATTATACCAAAACTGCAGAAAAGAACCAGAGCTGCTTAGGGGATCATCCGTGCCGAAATGATGTACTCAATAAAGCAGTTTTTTGTGGAAGCTGTAACATCTACTCACTTGTGTCTTTATTTATTATTTTTTTATTTGTCAAGAACATATTAGGTAATATATATGTATAAGCATGCATTGAATACATAAAATAGATACAAATAGAGGGAACATTAGGACAGGGACGGTAGGTACGCTGGTGCTCTTATGCACGCCCCTTACAGACCTCTTAGGAATGGGGTGAGGTCAACAGTAGACAGTCTTAGGTTAAAATTTTGGGGGTTTTGGGATGAAACCACAGAGTCAGAGTCTTCCTGTACATTTCACCCCCATCCTGTAGTTAAATCCTTGTGTCCCTTGTATTTATGCAGCTATTCATAAATAATTGCTTGTTTGGCTTCCCAGGGTTCAAAATGCCAGCCGGAGGCAGATGCTCCCTCTGACCACATTATTGCAATTGAGAATTTCCCTCTCAGGTTGCAGCCTCCACAGTCTTCTGAGGGTATCCGTTGTCTTTCTTGTTTTGCGTTAATTCTCAGCGAGCAACACTGTCGCGCTTTTGCAGGTTCCACGGAAGCAGAGCAAGAGATGAAGACTTCCCAGATGGGCCTCAGATGAGTCACGGAGCACTGGGGAAATCTCAGAATAAAACAGGATCCCTCCAGGACAGGAAAAGAAGAGATGCTTTTCCATAAGGAGGTAAGGGAGCTGTTTCATTTGTAGAGAGAAAAAAACCAGCCAAAGCAGACGGTACAGAATAGCTTAAAGAAAATAAAAGGCAAGCAGAAGCCATTCCATCTGTAAGTAACAGTGCATGATCTTTAGAAAACAGGGTTTTTTATCTTTCCTCTCTGAAAAGTTGCCGTATGCCATGTAGGTAACTAAAAACAGGAAAGCATTGGTATCTATCATTCAGCCTGATATTGGTTAACTTCTTGTTTCAAAACAAAAACACCTGTGATGCTATTGTCAGAGAAATGGAATCTGGGCATTGGGTATGCTGATCGATGCCCAAGAGATCTTGTCTGCATTTATCTGTGTTTGAAACAAGGTTACTGGCAAAGAAAGCTGTATTTAATTGGGATGCTCCCTTTTGAAAATGAACCCAATGCAGTTTTCAAGATAACCTTTTGATTATTTTAAGATACTGGCTGAGTTATTCTTTGATACATTATAAAGGGAGGGCCTAGGGCCAGAATCTACGAGAAGCCATAAAGTAAAACAAGTGAGTTCATCTGCACTCCACTTTTCTCAATAGGAGGTAATCTTTCCCTTGAAAAAGTGTGGAGAAAGGGGGGAAAAATGGTGAGCATTAGCATTCTACCCGTTTCTCTCCTCTTCTCTTTGGGGCTTAAAGCAACTGCAGTGGTAGTTTAAAAATGAAGGCTGGAGAAAAAGAATTTTAAATTGCCTCCACAATGCCAGGGCTTTAATCCATATCATTTACATTTAATACACAAAAAGATGTTGGGAGACCTAATCATGGATGTCATCTAATTTAGCATCTGCTACAGTGCTTGAAAAAAGAGTCCTAGGGTCAAATTAAGCTTGATATTATTCATACAATTGCTGTAGTGGTTAAAAAGGAACAATAACAAATGAATTTGGTTCAGTCCTGGGGTGAAATCCAGCAGGTTCTGATAGGTTCTGGAGAACTGGAAGCAGAAATTTTGAGTAGTTCAGAGAACCGGCAAATACCACCACTGGCTGGCCCCAGAGTGGGGAGGGAATGGAGATTTTGCAATATCCTTCCCTCAGGAGTGGGGAGGGAATGGAGATTTTGCAATATCCTTCCCCCAGGAGTGGGGAGGGAATGGGGATTTTGCAGTATCCTTCCCCTGGAGTGGGGACGGAATGGAGATTTTGCAGTATCCCTCCTCTGCCACACCCACCAATCCACACCATGCCCAGCAAGCCACAGCCACAGAACTGGTAGTAAAAAAAATTGGATTTCACCACTGGTTCAGTCCCATGGCATGGAAGCAGCGATTAAACCCCTGTAGCCCCAGCCTGCAGTACTTTCCCACTAAAGATAGCACATAGAGCTGGAGAAAAAATGCTGGTCTTTTTCAGGCTTCTATGTGCTTTAAGAATTGCGTAACCTTCAAGTCCTTCAAGTAACATATTTTTTCCTACCTGATGTAGAAGCCTTTAAAAGTTGGGCTGCTAACAGCAGACATGCCGTGCTAGAGTCAGCAGGACACCTGAAGCGCTTCTTCCAAATCATTTTGAACAGTGCACTACCCTATTATTTACCCCAATTTGCCAATTTGGATTGGGACCACTGCAGGGCAAAGGGTTCAAGGATTTATCTGCCCATGCTAAGGTCTTATTCAAGTTCAGCTCCAGCTGCAGTTCCTATTAATTTTAAACACCTAATGCAAGTAGCAGCATATAATTTGACCTTAGGGTAGAGTGTATGACAAAGAACTCAGAAGGCAACTAAAACTGTGCATAAGCAAGCATAAGCAAACTTTATCTTTCATATAAAGAAAACAGAATATTAAGAACGTAGAATACTGATAATTTGGAATCCAGGGTAAGAAAAGCTAATGGGAAACAGAAGAAAACAGAAGGTAGCAGTGTGTGTGTAAAAGCCCACTCATTTAGCAGCTACATCTTTTTTTTCTTCCATTGAATGGAAGGCCAAAAATGATGTTACTGCTTTAATGAATAGCAGAGAGAAGATGCTACCTTTGCACAAGGTGGGAAGAACAGAATAGTTTTCTGGTACAACTCATGACACACATCTCTTTTCATTGAGATATAAAAATGTTGCCTACATGGCAATGAGTTACATTTTTTTTAAATAGCCAAAATAGCACTAAGATATATGGAAGAAAAGTTAGTGTTATATACTATGTTTTGTTAAGTCTAAAATGTTACCTTTTTATTTATTGTGGCATTATTGATCTGGTTAATGGAAAGTTATATTTAAATACAGTTTGCTGGTTTATTTACTTATGTGATGGAAGAAGCAAAGGTGTGTGTGTATATATGTGTGTGTGTGTTTTCTGAGGTTTTCGCGGGTGTTTGTATGTAGGTCTTTGGTTATTCGAGTTTTCTCCCGCGTAAAATTGGAAGTGTCTTTCAACGAAGTCCCATACGTCTTCTTCAGGCTGGTGTTTTTGGCTTCATGCTTCTAGGAGCAATGTGTGATTGTAGCTGTTTCTTCCTTTTAACTGCCAGTGGGGGTGTGAACTGATTGGGTGGGAGCTTGGCTGTGTTCTGATTGGGTGGAGGGTTATTCTGTTGTTAAAGTGTTCAGTTTTGGCAATAGTTCTGGTCTTTTTAAAGTCAATTTCATGTCCTGTGGCTTTAAGGTGTTGGACCAGGGAAGAAGTTGGTTCCTCTTTTCTGACTGAGTTCTTGTGTTCTTCAGTGCGTGCACTTATTCTTCTGTTGGTTTGTCCGATGTATGTGGTGGGGCAGGCGGTGCATGGGATTTCATATACTCCTTGCTTTTCTAACTCAATTTTGAATAATTAGAGAAGCCATCGAGATAGAAAAATGCCCACACAGCATGAATAAACGAGATGATACCTCCCGCCTACCAGCCATTTGGAAACCCACCCTTATTGACAAACGAGTCTCTAACACAAAGAATGACACGAGACACACACTCACGAAAACCACGCAGGATGTCACCACCACACATCCACGCAAAAAGCAAACACAAACCCACACCGATGATGAGACACGACCACAAACCAGAAGCCACACCACAGCTGCATCATTAACCCATTTTAAACCCCTCCAATCCATACATGAAGCAAACCGACACCCACGATGAAGATGTGGCATGACCACGAACGCGAAGTCAAACAACAGCAATGCAGCTCATCAGCTCAAATCCCCCTGCAACTCAGACTAACCCGAGCATAACGAAGCCCCCACCCAAACAGAACACACCCCCATCCAATCAGAGCACTCGGAGTTTGTTGGTGTGTGTGTCTGTCTTGAGGGTGGTCTGTGTTTCAGCTCTCCAGACAGCGAGTTGTTTAGATTTGTCCCAAAGTGCAGGGTTGTCTAACCTTGAACTAGAAACTGTTCTTCTGTAATCTAAAACCAGTTTTCCATCTTCCGCTCTCTAGGACAATAGAATAAAGGTGATATCTCTGTGATAATTTTTCAGGTACTGGAAGAGGTCTTATCATATGCTTCCACTGTCCTTCTTCACACTCCTTTTTCTCTACTGATTTACAGTAGCGGCCAAAATTGTGGAAATCTTTTGGGAAAAGTGTATTTTTGAGATTTGATGGCTAATAACACCACTTTATTTTTGGAATTTCAAGATAATCATATTCCACTGCTGGAATGGCCTGGGAATAGCCCAGACCTTAACCCAATTGAAAATCTATGGAGCCAACTAAAGAAACTTGTTAGTCAGAAGCAACCCAGCAATAAAACCCAGTTAATAGAAGCAATCATTCAATCTTGGTTTCACATTATAACAGCTGCAGAACTAAAAGACTTGGTTCACTCTATGGAAAGATGTTGTAAGACCATCATTCATGCTAAAGGTTACACAACTAAGTATTAACTGACGTGATAATTTTTGTATATCTCGTTTTTTCTATGGTGATAATTTTTGTATATCTCATTTTTTCTACGTGTTTCACTTTTCTTCTTTATACTGTAGCTGCTATTCTAATAGCAAATCCTTCATAAAAGTTATTGCATTACATTCTTGATTAAATTATCTTTCCATTGATATATAATTTTATGGTACTACTCCAAAAAGAAAAAAGAAAGTGATGTTATTAGCTAGTTTTAGAAAATACATTTTTCCCAAAAGGTTTCTACAATTTTGGCCACTACTGTAATTGCACTGAGTGAGTTGTCCAGCACCATTGTCTTCTTGCCTGCCTCTTTTGAACTCATTGCTGTCCTTACCACTACCTACAGATTAAGGTTAAAATATATTTTGAAGGCGTGATGTTCAAAAAGCTCATTTTCCCCTTGATCTTTAATTACCAGAAGACTCCTTTGGTTTGAAATGAGAGGAGTAGAGTTTTTACAGTGGAAATAAATAGAGCTTCACTCTTTCTTAATGTCCTGCCAACACCTGAGGGTTTGAAGATGGAACACAAGGAAAAGCCTTCCCTGTGATGGTAAACTCTGGAGTTTACAGTATTTTCAACGGTGACTCAAGTAGAACTTTCTTTGTTGTCCCCTATCAATGTTACATGTTTTTCCCCCTCAGTTGCTTGCTGTTTTCATTTACTCTTGTAGGTGTAGACTTCTTTCAGTGTTTTATTTTTTCACCCAGCTGTACACATCACTGGTTTCATTTTGCCTTGGGAATTGTAAGTGGTGGAAAGAAGCAGCATAAGTTTAAATAGTTAATCAATAAAGCCCAAAGAACAACCTCTGGCAATGTGTAGCAGAAGGCAGAATTAAAGCAGTGAGCCTTATATGAAAATGAAGGTGTTTTCCATATGAAAAACATGGTGCATGCATCAGACTTTTAGAAGACAGCAAGGTTGGGCATTTGCCAGGAGGAGCAAAAGATATAGCACAATTTCGAATTTAGCGTTTAAGACAGAGCATCTAGGAAAATCAGATGCCGGATGAAAGAATTTTCCATCTGTCTGCTTCAGGAGGACAGGAATTGCTACGGGGAAAGGGTTCCAGGCAGGGGTGAAATCCAGCAGGTTCTGACAGGTTCTGACAGGTTCTGGAGAACCGGCAGTGGAAATTTTGAATAGTTCAGAGAGAACCGGAAAATACCACGTCTTTCTTCCCCTGCGCCGATCTAACAGAGGGAATGGAGATTTTGCAGTATCCTTTCCCTGGAGTGGGGTGGCATTGGAGATTTTGCAATATCCTTCCCCTGACACGCCCACCAAGCCATGCCCACAGAGCCAGTAGTAAAACAAATTGGATTTCACCACTGGTTCCAAGGTATTCAGATCCCTGGGGTTAGAATTGCCTGTGTCAGCCTTTTTGCAGTTGTGTTCCCACACAGCCCTCAGGTTCCACAAAAACCCAATGGGTTTGTGTGAAACTAAGCGAGGGGAAAGTTCATAGAAACACAGCCTGTTTTCTATCACTGGAGCTTTGCCTCTTGATCAAAAGTTTTTTTGTTTTTTTTTAAAAATGAGTTTTGTGACTTGAGAAAGTTTGAGAACCCCTGGCCTGTGCGAACTGTGGGTTGACTCCTGTTTTCCATTTTGAAAAACCTAAAATAAGAGATTCTGCTAAAGTGCGGCACTAATGGGGCAACAATGCTCCTGCTCTATGGTTATCCTAAAAGCATTCACCTGCCGCCTTTGGTATTCTCGTAGTTTGGTTTATAAAGAATACATAACTGGGATAGGTTCTTGAGAATGGTCTGACCCACAGTGCAGTAGACCACAGGGGAGCATTGCGATAAAATAACAGCACTTATCCCCTTTTGATTGTATCTTATGTAATCTATTTACAACTAGTGAATCCATTTTGTAGGGCCAGCTACAAGCTGGCTTATTAGCTTTGGTTTTAACTAAGGCACAGTGGTAACTCCCTAGTGGCTTAAATGATTAGGACTCTGCGGTCTACAACCACTTTGGTATATTCTTGTTATTGGAATTAGCTGTTGGAAGAAACAGCTGACTTTTTAAGCAACTAGGTAGGGTGTGGGGAATTTGCAAAATTTAATTGCACCGTAGCTCCATTATGAGTATGAACATTATCTGTAAGAGAATATATTTAAAGAAAGCATTTATGCCACATCTTTATCACCAGATTTGATGAAATCCATATACCTAGAATCATCATTAAACCTATCTCTTTTTAGTCTAGTGCAGCGGTTCCCAAACTGTGCGCCGCGGCTCCCTGGGGAGCCGCGGCATCGTCATAAGGGCGCCGCGAAATATTCCGCCCGCTGGGTCTAACGTCTAATGCGCATGCGCAGTTGCAAGTCGGATTGCTTATGGGAGCCGCGCAGTTGCAAGTCGGATTGCTATGGGAGCCGCGAACCCAAAACGATTGGGAACCTCTGGTCTAGTGTATGACTTTTTGTGGCTTCTAATTGCTCTAAAGAGCCACCGACCGGGGACTTGTAATAGAAAGTTGCATTAGAAGGGATTTTAGACCTGGGCAGAATTAACTATAGAAAAGGAATGGAAAACACGTAATTTGCCCTTTCTAAACTCCAAGTCCTATCATAGAATCTTTCTTCTTGTCATTAGGGAAAAAGATGACTGAATGGATGTCATCCTGATGATGCAAACATATTTATAAATTTGATTCATCTGTCTAAATCAGGAATAACCATGTTTATTGGGCCAAATGACGCATTTGGAATTTTGGGAGCATGTTGTAAGTCCTAGCACAAAGTGATTTACTTCAGGGTGCATGTACATGTATACATTGTTATTGCAAACAAAACAGCCAGTCACAAAACACTCATTTCCCAAGAAGCAAACTGTTACATATTACATGCTAGTTACATACAAGCTCCCGTTACTTTGATCTCTTTAAAAAGTGTTTTTTTTAAAAAAAAAAGTTACACACTAGCTCCGCTTATTTTTATCACTTTTATGGCCCATTGGTCACATTTCCAAATGAAGGGCTGGTGGAATTACTCAACATGTTATTTTCTAAGAACGTTAATGGGAACCATATGGAGCAGGGAATGCTGGCTGGGGAATTCTGGGAGCTGAAGTTCACATGTCTTGAAGTTGCCAAATTTGGAGGCCCCCGATATAGAGTCTAGGGCAGGCATAGCTAACCTTTTGGCTTGCCTGGGCCAGATTGAGTGAGGAGAAATTGTCTTGGGCTGCATATAAAATATATAATATAGTTACTCTCACTCTCTCTTTGTTTCTCTCTATCTCCTTCTCTCTCTGTGTGTTTATAAAATGTTAAAATGCTGGTTGGACATGTCTGATTTAGAGGAATCCTTGTCCCTAAATACAAGGCAACAGAGTGGTATTTTTTAGGCTGCTAGTTTCCCATTTAATCATTTTAAGTAAAGGTATCTACAGTAAATGTTTGATAGGACAGGGTGTCTGCCAAAACAAGTATATATTAGTACCAAATTAACTTACCCATGAGTTCAGGTTTTTGTTCTTGTAATGGCTTTATTTTATAGAACAGAACAGGACAAAAAATATAATAAAAAAGAGAGGAAAGGATAAATAATAGCAATAAAATTATCTCTAGCTATATACACGCACAAAAGCATTTTTCAGGGCTAGATAGAGAAATCTGTATTTTATACAACAGTTCCAATAAGGGTGGCTCTATTTCATTGTAATCATCCAAGCATAACATAAGTCTTTAAGCAGCTTGTTTGTACATTGCAAGTAACATCAAGCCTTCAACTCATTGAGTAACTAGGACCATACTTTTACCTTTCCATTGATGAAGGACTAGTCTCCTAACAATAAGAAAAGTGTGGATAATTCAACCAATTCCATTTAATAGGCACTAGCAAACAGGGAAGGGTAGTATATATCTAGTAGAATAATCCAAAGTAACCCACCTAAATTAATCCTTTACAGATGCTGACCTCAAACTCTTATCAACCTTTTGACCATATTATGGCATATTTCTTAGATCTTTTTATCACCTCCTTAACTAACTCTTAACTATTAGTATTAGTATTAGCATCAACATGGAAATTGTTTTGCTCCTTTCATTTTACTCATCCCTTATAATCTGTTATCTGTTAAATAGAATGTCTGTTAAATAGAAAATTACACGATCAATGTAGTTTATGACCTTCACATAATCTTATAATTATGCAAATGACCTAAATCACCATGAGTATAATATATTTAAGGTTATTTTAAGTGGTTCACAAAGACTACTTCAGATATGAAGAAGTTGTTATTTCAGGGGATGCCCAGAG
Organism: Ptyas mucosa; assembly: GCA_012654045.1. Taxonomy (NCBI): domain Eukaryota; kingdom Metazoa; phylum Chordata; class Lepidosauria; order Squamata; family Colubridae; genus Ptyas; species Ptyas mucosa. The sequence continues at coordinate 2,802,546 of WNWU01000020.1, forward strand.
AAAAAATATATTTTTTTCTCACATTGTGAATTTTCCACATTTTGGAAAATATTTATATATTCTGTAGGAGTTAAAATCAGTAATTGGAATTCTTCAGTATTTGTAGTTAAGGATGAGGGTAGACAATCTGAGGTTTTAGGATGGAGGCCTAAATCCATCTGTCTCTTAATTATGTTTTGGCTAGTTAATTTTATTCCTCAATTCATCAGTAATAATTAAGATAAAGAGCTTGAAAGTAATCCTAGAAGTTTAATGTCAAGGATGAATTTCAGCAGAGTTGAGAGCTGAACATTCTAATTATAAAATTCGATTCTGATTTGTTGAAAAGCATTCTTTTCTATTTTGAGAACAAAACCTGTTTCAAATCATTCAAATCTTTGTATGTGAAAATGTAGCTCCTAACCTTTCTAGCTCTTATAATTAAGGGCATATATTGGATTGTACCAAGGACTTGGATCATCAGGCAGAGTAATTAGGTCCAGATTTTGTGTACTGGAACTATTCCATTCTGATTTTGACCTTCTGTAAAATTCAGCTCTCAGTCTGTTTCCCTGGACTCCTGATTTGTGGCGGTACAGATGCCACAGCCGCACGACAAGGAAAAAAATAATAATTGTTAAGCAGAGCAACTTCAGATGCACAATACAGGAATCAAATTGTCTACTTAACAGAAAACAGAAGATAGAGAAGAGAAATCCAGTAAACCAAGACACTTCTGTGTTCAGTTTGTGAAAGAGATAATGGATGATTGCTGTCAAACATAAAGGTTAAATGTGAAACATAAAGCAGAGTTAAGTGTGCCAGCCTGAAGGACATACAGTGAGAATCAATACAAAGAAGAGTTGCAGTACACTTAACATGCCAGAGAGAACCTCTGGCACTGTGACAAGAAATAAGAGAGTTTGTAAAAACCAAGTGCAAAATATCTTCCCCAAATTTCAAAGAATCAAGAGGCTTTTGAAACAAGTTGCCCTACTACGCAGAGAGACAGCCCACATGAGGATATCTGACTGAATGCAAACTTTCAATATTAAAAAAAGATAAGCGAAGATGTCCTAACCAAGAACGTTAGTAAATTGACCGAGCTAAAATAAAAACAAGTGATTTTTTTTTTAAAAAGGTGATCGGAGAACTCATTGGAAAATTAATAGCTAAAGTAAGAATGCTCAAAAGGAATCATTGGAGAAATCTAATAGAGGCAAACGAGATTGTTCTAAAATCCTTTACAAATAGGATTTAGAAAGACAGAAACATTTGGAGAGAGAGAGACTTCCCTGCAAACTGAGAAAGAAATGGCAATACATCAGTTGCCAAACAGGAAAGCACCAGGCATAGATGACCTGTTTAGCTGTTCAGAACTGCAGGAGAAGTGGCAGATAAAACTTTATAAAAAATAGAATAGAATAGAATAGGAATAGGAATAGAATAGAATAGAATAGAATAGAATAGAATAGAATAGAATAGAATAGAATAGAATAGAATAGAATAGAATTCTTTTTATTGGCCAAGTGTGATTGGACGCACAAGGAATTTGTCTTCAGTGCATAAGCTCTCAGTGTATATAAAAAATACATTCATCAAGAATCATAAGATACAACACTTAGTGATAGTCATAGGATACTAAATAAGCAATCAAATCATATTAGGAAACTAAATAAAACAATATCAATCGTAAAGGTACAAGTAATAAGGTTATAGTCATAAGTAGAAGGAGATGGGTGGTGGGAAGGATGAGAAGAATAATAGTAATACAGTCTTAGTAAATAGTTTGACAGTGTTGTGGGAATTAGTTATTTAGCAGAGTGATGGCATATGGGAAAAAAAATCCATTCTTGTTTCTAGTTGTTCTGGTGTATAGTACCCTACAGCATCGTTTTGAGGATAGAAGTTGAAACAATTTATGTCCAGGAGGTGAGCAGTCTGTAGATATTTTTACAGCCCTCTTTTTGACTCATGCACTATACAGGTCCTCAATGGAAGGCAGATTGGTAGCAATTGTTTTTTCTGCAGTTCTAATTATTGCCTGAAGTCTGTGTCTGTCTTGTTGGGTTGCAGAACCAAACCAGACAGTTATAGAGATGCAGATGACAGACTCAATAATTCCTCTGTAGAACTGTATCAGCATCTCCTTGGGCAGTTTGAGCTTTCTGAGTTGGTGCAGAAAGAACATTCTTTGTTGTGCTTTTTTGATGTTAGGTATCCATTTTAAGCCTTGAGATATGATAGAACCTAGAAATTTGAAGGTCTCTACTGTTGATACTGTGTTGTCTAGTATTGTAAGAGGTGGTAGTATAGGAGGTTTTCTTCTAAAATCCACCACCATTTCTACAGTTTTGAGTGTGTTTAGTTCAAAATTGTTCCGGTCGCACCACAAGGCTAATTGTTCAACCTCCCGTCTGTATGCAGATTCGCCATTGTCTCAAATGAGACCAATCACTGTTGTATCATCTGCAAACTTCAGTACTTTAACAGAGGGATCTTTTGAGATGCAGTCATTGATATATAGAGAGAAGAGGAGTGACGAGAGCACACGGGGGGGGGGAGGTGGGGGGGGAGGCTGTGCTAATTGTACAGGTATCTGATGTGATTTTGCCTAGTTTCACCTGCTGCTTCCTGTCTGTTAGGAAGCTTATGATTCATTTACAAGTGTGATAAGGCACAGCTAGCTGATTTAGTTTAGTTAGAAGAATATCTGGAAAGATGGTATTGAATGCTGAGTTGAAGTCTACGAAGAGGACCCTTCCATAGGTCTTTGGAGATTCAAGATGTTGGAGGATGTAGTGTAGAGCCAGTGGTGGGCTGCTGTCAGTTGTAACAACTGGTTCGTCCAGCACCGAAAATGTGAGCACGCACAACCTTCCACGCATGTGCGTGGCTTCAAAAACATGGCAATATAGGATGGGATAGTGCCGGGGCGGGTGGGCGGCCGTGGGTCACAACTACTGGTTTGCCTGAACTGGTCTGAACTGGCAGGAGCCCACCTCTGTGCAGAGCCATATTAACAGCATCATCTGTCAATCTATTTGCTCTGTAGGCAAATTGCAAGGGGTCTAACAGCGGATCCGTGATGGTTTTCAGGTGGGCCTTCACTAGCCTTTCAAAGGATTTCATAACTGCAGATGTTAGAGCAACTGGTCTGAAGTCATTCAGTTCCTTGATGGAGGGTTTCTTCGGCACTGGGATAATAGTACAGCGTTTAAAGCAAGAAGTAACAAAGCACATCTCTAGCGATTTATTCAAGATGCAGGTGAAGATGGGGGCAGAAAAACGGCCCAGAAAACAGGCTGAAAAACAAGTGGGGCAGGGCCAGCCAGTGGTGGGATTTGCTGGTTTATCGAACTGCGCAGAATCTTAACTACCAGTTCGCCCAAATTGGTGCTAACCAGCAGCAGCCCACCTCTGGTTAAAATCGAACAAAGATATTATAAAAATAAATGAATATGGAGCAAGGCTATCTGGCTAGAGAATCCCAAAGATTGATACATACAGTATATATGTGCAACAAGGAGATGCAAGAGAAAATGGATTGAATAATTGAAATACTTCCTCACATAGCAAATTTTGTTTAACATTTTGCAAAAAAGAATTGAGCCACCTTGGACTGCAAAATGGCAAATAAAGGAGCAGCTTTGGGAAAAGGCAGAGAGGCAATGGATCAATAGCTAACCAATGGTGGGCAATAGAAAGACCCAAAGCATAAAAGGGAGGTTTAACATTATTTTATTGAGTGCAGCTACAGTAGAGCTGTGCCTTTAATTGACTAGATCATACCAAAATATGGAATATATTACAGCTAATGGGTTTGCTGAAACACTTCTTATGAACATTCTGAAGAATGTTTTCAGTGAAACAAGAGGCTAGTTTAAGAAGTGAATTTGAGAAACAGTGATTCAGACAAGAATGCATATTGTTCCCATCTCTACTTAACCTATAACCTTCATGTATTGTAAAAATTGTAGAGTTGGAAGTACTGATGGCTGGAATCCAAGAAGGTGGCTAAAACAGTTATTATTTGAGATGTGCAGACAATCTTACTTTATCTGCCAGAAGTAAGGAAGAATTAGGAGCAGTCACAATGAAAGGGAAACAACAGAAAGCGAAAATCTTGTTAATATAGGTAGTCCTTGATTTACAACCATTCATTTAATGACCGTTCAAAGTTATAAAAGCACTGAAAAAAGTGAGTTATGACCACTTTTCACACTTACATTGCCACTGTTGTAGGATCCCAATGGTCACATGATCAACATTCAAATTCATATTTATGAGAGTGGCAGTGTCCCGGGGTTGTGGGATCATCTTTTGAGACCTTCTAATAATCAAAGTCAATGGGGAAGCCAGATTCATTTAACAACGGTGTTACTAACTTAACAACTAGAGTGATTCACTTAACAACTGTGGCAAGGAAGTTTATAAAATGGGGCAAAACTCACTGAACAACTGTCTTGCTTCAACGGAAAATTTGGGGCTTAATTGTGGTTGTAAGTCAAGACTAACTGTATTAAATATTAAGAAGACAAAATAAATGTCAATCCGCATGCTTAGTCAATGCATAATTGATTGCAAAGAAGCAAAGACTCTCTTGAGATCAGCAAACAGAAATTCACAAACTTTGGATGTATGAGAGAATAATGGATTAAAAAAAAACAGGTTATATTTGGCAAGGTAAACAAAAGAAAGAAAAGACAGTATTTTAGGATAACGAAGAGAACAGGAAATTGGGTTCTTGGGGTTGTCTGAGATTGCTTTTTTTTTTCTCCGCAGAGTTTCATTACCAGACTAAAATAACATCTTCAGTGTTGTGAAATGGGAAAAGTTAGCTGGATGTTAATATTGAGCAACTTGTATTCCCGGCCTTCTTTTGGTTTAGGCCAGTGATGGCTAACCTTTTCCAGACCGAGTGCCCAAAGTGCGCATACGCACATATGAATGTGCACCCGTGCACCTGAACCCCCAAAATGCAATGTGCGTGAGGACCCCGCATGCCCTCCATCCCCGCACATGTGCACGTAGCCCCCCACATGCGCCCCACCCCCATGCATGCACACACGGCCACCTGCATGCACCCTGCCCCCCACGCATGTGTGGCAGAGACCCAAAGACCAGCTGGCCGGCAGGAGGTGCATGCACATGCGTGGCAGAGCTGAACTGGGGTGGCGGCTTGTGTGCCCAGAGAGGGCACTGTGTGCCACCTCGGGTACGTGTGCCATAGGTTCGCCATCACGTGTTTAGGCAGTATGTCTTGATTAGATATCCTGTTTCTTCTTTGTAGGTCAAATAAGTAGAAGATTGATAGAAGGCATCCATGAATATGAATTGTCAGTCAGAAGACGTGATGTACATTCAGTAATTTCATAGCACAGGGTTCAACTATAATTTCAGCTGGGAAGCTATAAACAATTTTAGGTCTAAAAATGCAAGAGAATTTCTAGAAATGTAATGCTAATTTGGTGCACTGGCAAATTAGCAATCAGCTACAGAAACAAGCTGCATTGATGAATTTGTTAAAAGAAAGAAGCAAAAGTCAGAAAAAGGGGCAAGCAGTCCAAACACATCTAAGCTTGGGACAATAACATGCTCATCAGAGAAGAAACACCCTCCACCAAGGAACATATCCTGGCCAAACCCACACAAAGCTGAGAAGACGTAGAGTTGTATCTTCAGTTTCCCATTTCAGAGCAGTGGCATGTTACCTACCCTGGTAATGAAACATGCAAGAAGAAAACCAAACTTAGACAACACCCAAAAAAGCAATAATTTAGTTCTGAGTTACATATATTCTCCAATTACAGGACTGCTGTAGGCAATTCAAGATGGTGAGCACTTGCTCTTGTAACCAGAGGTGGGCTGCTGCCGGTTCGGACTGGTTCACCCGGACCGGTAGTTCTGACCACCGGCTGGGCATACCCCCCCCCCCCCCCCGTGCTATACCTTCCTATATATCTCACTCTCTGGCTCACTCGCCCTGCCCACGCAGCCCAGCTGATTTCCACACCTTGCCCGCTTTATTCATCACGGCTGCCCGAGAAGGTGTGCTGGAAGCTGCGTGCATGAAATCACCATGTGTTTGAAGCTGCACGCAAGCGCGGAAGGCGTGTACACACTCACATTTTTGGTTTTGCACTAACCGAACCGGTTGTTAAATTATGTCAAACCCACCTCTGTATGTAACCATAAGGCATCAATTCAATGATACCTAAATATCTAGCTTAAAAAAAACATGCATTGATTTTTATAAAGTCTAGCTTACTTTGACTTGTCATAATAATAATAATGATGCAGTCATTTGGATCTCTGCGTTCACCTAACTAATGCATCCATCTGCCTTGCTCAGAAAACTAGAAAACTGTCAGAATTGGCATAATACACACATGGCTATATTTTGACAATATATTTCAGAAATAATTAGAAGTTGACAATGAAATAGTGCCAGTTTGTTGTAGTGGTTAAGTTGATGGACTAGAAACTGGGAGACTAGGCGTTCTAGTCCGACCTAAGGCATGAAAGCCAACTGAGTGACTTTTGGCCAGTTAGTCTCCCTCAGCTCAACCCACCTCATGTTGTTTGTTGTGGGGGAAATAGAGAGCATTATGTATGCCACAGGGGTGAAATCTACTTATCTTCCTTACTGGTTCGGAAGTGCACACGCCCTGCGTGCAAGCATCATGTGCGCACGCAGACCTTCTGCGCATGCACAAAACCTTCTGCGCATGTGTAACAACACCCAGGTGGGTGGGCGGAGCTTTGCTCCACCATCGCTACCGGATCGCCGAACCAGCCGTCAAGATTGCTACCGGATCACCTGATCCGGTGCGAACTGGGAGGATTTCATCCCTGGTATGCTACCTTTTTTTTTATTGATTGATTGATTGATTGATTGATTGATTTTAATTTTCTCTGGAGACTCAGGGCGGCTTACAATGCGTCAAGCAATAGCCTTCATACTTTTGTATATTTTATACAAAGTCAGCTTATTGCCCCCACAAACTGGGTCCTCAATTTACCTACCTTAGAAAAGATGGAAGGCTGAGTCAGCCTTGAGCCTGGTGAGATTTGAACCTGCAATAATTGCAGGCAGCTGGTGTTAATAACAGGGTGCTTTAGACCACTGTACTACCAAGGCTCTTAACCTTGAGTTGTATGCAAGAAAGGTAGAACAGATTACAGATTAACAGACTTGGGAGGGACCTTGTAGGACTAGATGCACATTTTCTGACCCATTGAGTCCGTGTTCTGCTTTCTTGAAAGTCCTCCATAAGACTCAGCTCTGATTGTGCATGCATACGATTGTATGATTCCACTTCTCCTGTCTCTTGTCTCCCACCTTAATATGACCCTATAGTATAATTTAGTACAATTTGAATAAGGCTAATTTGGTGTTTGGCAAAGCATTGGTATTTACTTTAATACTTTGTCCAAAACTTGACATAGCAATACTGTTCATTTTATTTTGGCATTAAAATGAACCTATCCTTGATTGTTTGGATCTTGATGGATTCTGCCACTTCTTACATCTGGCTGGTGGGTTTTCTGAATCATTCTTCTAGTTATTACAAGTAGACTTAAGGCACCTTCTCGACAGTGTGGTTCACACTGAACCAAGTATTAGATTTACTGCAAGCTAAATTCCTAATCGGTTAAGTTAGAGTGGTGCTTGAATAGGATGCACAGTTGATTTATTGCTCAATATGCCATTTTAATGTTTGGCATTGGATGTCTGCTTTGGGCTATACCTGCATATATCTATTTATAGACTCATGCACACCCATGATGATACTTGCACTTATATTACCACATTTCTGTGGGGAAAGAGAAATCTCATTGCGGAGACTTCATTCTGGCAAAGTTATTTATTTATTATTTATTTTATTTATATCCCACTTTTATTATTTTTGTAAATGCCTCAAGGTGGAGAACAGACCTAATAATCTTTCCTCCTCCTATTTTCCCCACAACAACCACCCTGTGAGGTGGGTTGGTCTGAGAGAGAGTGATTGGCCCAAGATCACGCAGCTGGTTTTCATGCCTAAGGAAGGACTAGAACTCACAGTCTCCTGATTTTTCGTCTGGTGTCTTAACTACTAGAGCCTCTAAAACACTGACTAATCCATTTCTGTAGCAGTGGACAAGCAGAAACTGTTTCTTCAGCCCCAAAGAGAGAGTCCTCAAGCAGGATGTGCAGGAGGGGGGAAAAACACAGAAGACTCTAACCTTGAATTCACTTCATTTGAAGCACAGCAGTTGCTTGAATTCTTTCATAACTGCTTCATTAGTTCTTGCAATAAATGTACGGGGGTCCTTGGATGCAGCTTCCAGTCCCTGTGTTTGTTAAGAAAGCCTGATGCTCTCCCCATCCCTCCCTGCTGATCCTGTTGAAAATCTGCTTTGCCAGGGTGCATGGAACAGCTTCTTCCCCAAGATTGTAAGAGAGAAGTGTGAGGGAGGAAGGGATCCTTCCAGCACTTAATAGAAATAGAATTCTTTATTGGCCAAGTGTGTTTGGACACACAAGGAGTTTGTCTTTGGTGCATATGCTCTCAGTGAACATAAAAAGACAAGATACATTTGTCAAGAATCATAAGGTGCAACACTTAATGACGGTCATAGGGTACAAATAAGCAATCAAACCATACTAGGAAACAATCAATATAAATCGTAAGGATTCAAGCAACAAAGTTACAGTCATGCAGTCCTAAGTGGATTAACTGAATCAGGAATATTTCGTTCATGGTTTTCAAGAAAGGTTCCCTGCTATTGTCCAAATAGTGCAAGAATGCAATTTTTAAAAAAGTCAGTTTAAGGGTTTTTTTTTTTAAAGGCATAAATGTTTCAAGATAGCACCATAGGCAGCAAATTGAAATAATAAAAACACTTCAGTTAACTTTTACCATCCAAAGTTTAGGAACCCGATGCTGACTGAAATCCCTACAAAATAGCAGGATAAATTAAAAACGCCAGATTAATGTACTTGGAGAGAGAGCATGTCATCACAATTTTTCCCTCTCAGGAAAAGGCACACAGAATAGTACCTGAAGATCAAGATTTCTTTGACAATCATGGCAAATGCATAAGTTCAAACTGGATGACTGTTGTGCACAAAATACAGCACGAAATGTGCTGTTGAGCACAAAATACAAAATTCTTTTTTGTTCGTGCCATAGTTTGATCCAGTCATAACTCCACAACTTCATTCTGTCTGTCTGTCTATCTGCAACTCCATTCATTTGGAGAACCAATCACTAAATTTCCCCACATGAATAGCAGAGTGCAGAGGTAGAAAACTAATGGAGAGTCTCTTACCTTCACATTTTATTGTTTGATTTAAATTTGGCACGTACCTTGGTTTATTTGTATATGTTACCTATTCAGAAGAAAGCTGTTCCAGTTTGTGGGAAATCCGATTTGTGACGGTTAAGGATCTTCACTGGTTACTCTTGCTCAGGAACAGCCTAAATGTGTAAGATGACATCCTTCCCTTCCCCTTCCCTTCCACTCCATTCTTCCCTAAATAGGACAGCGTAAGTAGCAGGGGTGAAATTCAGCAGGTTCTGACAGGTTCTGGAGAACCGGTAGCAGAAATTTTGAACAGTTTGGAGAACTGGCAAATACCACCTCTGGCTGGCCCCAGAGTGGGGTGGGAATGGAAATTTTGTAATATCCTTCCCCCAGGAGTGGGGAGGGAATGAAGATTTTGCATGCCCACCAAGCCACGCCCACAGAACTGGTAGGGAAATTTTTTGAATTTCACCCCTGGTAAATAGTATAAATGATGTTCTCTTCCTTTGTGTTCACAGAGGTTTGTTTCTTTGGCCTTGTATCCCACCTTCTAAGGCTGGGATGAGGACAGTGAAGAAGTGGTAATGAGTCCATCAGTCCTTGCACAAACTGGACTCTCCAACACATTCCTAAGACCACATAAGCAAGGGTTTCTTGCTACCATTTCTCCTGCAAATTCTAGATATGAATTCTAACAGACTTTGGATGGTGGGGCTGGAATAAATGAGGATGCACACATGTAACATTAATGAAAGACATTGTCAGTAATAGCTAGGGAAGTAGAAGTTCCAATCTTCTTTAGTTAAAAACAAATCAATAACACCTGTATACCAGGGGTGGGTTCTACTTACCTTTACTACCGGTTCACAATGGGATTGCAGGTGCGTGCTCACTTTGCTCGCTCCCGCGCCTTGCTTCTGCTCATGCGCAGAAGCTTCTGCTCATGCACAGATTGCCAATTATGACATCCAGGGTGGTGGGTGGAGCCTCCTGCTGGTTTTACTACCGGTTCTTGCAAACCGGTCCGAACCAGGAGCAGCCCACCACTGTTGTATACCCCCAGCAAAGGGAGCTCTATGTCAGCTACATCAGCTTTCTGGTGAACACAGAGGATGCAATTTTTTGTTACTTCTCATACTAGTGACAGGGACTGAGAAAACATAATTTAAAGTTGGCTAGATGATCCAAATTATGTACTATTAAAAAAAGAGAGACACTAAACTTATTTACTGGGTGATCCAGGATTCATTAAACTAAGATACAGAGCTGTTGTGAGCACAAAATACAAAATTCTCTTTTGTTCATTATGCTGAGCTTAGAGGATGAACTGTATGCATAAATGATATAAATACATCTAGGATAAGTACCAATACTAGTTTAGTAATTCAATAATAAAAATGGATAAGATTTCATTAAATATCTTTTGTGTGAAGAAACAGGTCAGCGAAGTGGTGGAAACTGGCAATGGTATTAAAAAAAAATTGGAAAGTATAAATTAGTTGACCATATATCCTATTTAGAGTCCTGAGTGCTTTTGCTATTAAATATGGAATAGAAAAAATAATTACATTATTGGAATTGTTTTACTTGAGGAGTTTTCTGGAGGTAAGCTCTTTGGTGAATCATATTTCTTGTAGGCACTTTTTGAATCTTCCAGAAAGGAAAGCAATTTAGTTTAGATTGTGAGCTCCTGCCCCTTTTTTAATAAAATTATCCAATTGGGGATATAACAAGCAAATTTAATATATTCCAGGGGTTATTTTTTTCTGCTGCGTTCCTTAGATGACTTAAACTTGCTCTTTATAGGTCTGTAGTGGCTGGTAAGATTGGTTGATTCTTCTGTGCCTGTTCCTATATTAAGAAATGTAAAATATTATAAAAGGAAATGCAACTGATCTATGGATGAGACAAAGAGCTTGAGAATCATTAAGATAATATCCTTTTTCCAGGAATCTAAAATTCCAAAAGGGGGCAGTGTTGCTCTCTGCCAAGACAATATTGTACTGAACTTCTATACTAAAATACATTACATATATCCATACAAACATACATATATAGGCTAAATCACATCAGTTTAGCATCAGATATCTTCTATTCATATTACATTGTTCACATTATTTTTTTTTCAGAATTATAATCCAGGAGGAATGTATTAATTGTTCTAGCAGAAGTGTATCTAAAAGATAGAGTTCTATCAAATAAATGATAGACATAGGAAATTTAACCAAATCATTTGATTCTTAAAAGAAAAAAACATAAATTCAGAAATTCAGGCAGCAATCATTTCCTTATGTTTCCTTTTGTGACAGTGATTCTTAACATCCTTATAGAACGTCTGCTGATTCTACTTCATCTATTTTCTATTGAATACACCAAGTTTTCTTCTTTAACTGGCAATTAATTACAGTATATTACATAAATCACAAACAAGGTCAACCACAGCCTTTCCATGTACTGTGTACTTATCTTCAGAAAGATTCTCTCTCTCTCTCCCCCTCCCCCTCTCATAAATTGTGATGTAACGAAGTTGCTCCCCCTCCCCCACATCAAATGAAAAGGAATGTTGAAAATAAAAGATGTAGATGAAAAAAGAATCCGTGGATTAAAACAAAATAGTGTGAACACGATCGATCCAATCTACAACAACAAAACAATAAGCAAGAACAACAACAACAAAAAAAAGGGGAAATAAAAAAAAATATCCCAACATGAAATTTTATTACAAGCTGGAAAATGAATATTAGAAACCTACCATTACTAATGTGGTCAGGCAAAGATGGAAATGAAAATACTTGATCCATTTCCAAAATGACAAGAAAGATGGATGGGTATATCTTTTTATCATTATGCTCTCTGTCTTATTAAAGAAACAAAAAAAGGGGATGGGAGCAGATCTTTCGTGAAAAGTTGGACGTTGTCAGCCTCGAGGAACCAGAACAACTTCGTGAATAAGCCATTATTGTTATTCCTCCATTTACAAGAATCTTGCCAGACTAACTGCCTTCTCTTGCGAACAGGCAGATAAAAAGGCTTCAAGGCTTTGCTTCCTCCCACAGAGTGACTCCAAGCTTAATGGCCTGTTTACTTCCCCTTCTCCTCTAGATGCAGATTCCACCACAGGTGTTCATACAAAATGAATCCATACCATGCATTTTTTTTTCATGCAGTAGTTAATAAGTGCATTGGCTTAGTTCTCTCTGATAGAGCCCACCAGACAATACAGATTTCCATGCTATCTCAACTCAAAGATCCCTTTGCTTATCGTTTCAGCCATTCACATTACTAAACATAAACAATAACCTATTATTTCATTCTATCAATGCTCAATATATCAGAGAATGGGATATTTTATTCCAATGTGCTCCACTTCCCCCATTTTTTTTCTGTGACAGAGATCAGATTCTTGACTCAACCGAAGTGGAGTAAAACCACAACTGTTCTTGCAAATGGGGTTATATAATAGGGGTATAGGCATCTTTGGGTTTTTAACAGGGGTGAAATCCAGCAGGTTCTGACAGGTTCTGGAGAACCGGTAGCAGAAATTTTGAGCAGTTCGGAGAACTGGTAGGGGAAATTTTGAGTAGTTTGGAGAACCGGCAAATATCACCTCCGGCTGGCCCCAGAGTGGGGTGGAAATGGAGATTTTGCAATATCCGTCCCACAGGAGTGGGGTGGGAATGGAGATTTTGCAGTATCCTTCCCCTGCCATGCCACCAAGCCACGCCCACCAAGCCACACCATGCCCACCAAGCCATGCCCACAGAACCAGTAGTAAAAAAAATGGGATTTCACCACTGTTTTTTAAAAATTTGGTAAAGGAAACAATCCCCTTTATGCATCAGGTTAAGAAATGTTAATTGGATCAATCCAATGAAAAAGGCAGACAATTTTTTTCAGTTTGATAGTGAAATTTAATAATTTCACATTCCTCTGTAAAATGATCTGATCTGCACCTTTAAATGAATGTGCAATCTAACACTTTCCTATCTACCAGGTTTTACCTTTTGCTGAATGATGCCGCAGAAATAGAACTTTGAAATAACATAACTCATTGTGAAAGCATAAGAAAATACAGTTTTGAAAACATTAGCAAATATATCATCTTTTATTATTATCCTAGTGCTCACCTCTTTATGAAAAAAACATTCATGCTAAGTTTCAGTCATATTGATCTGTGTTACTCAAAATATTGTGGCCAAAGGTAGGTGTATAGAGCACTTGACTAATTTCTCCTATACCGGGTATAAAGATAGATCCTTCATATTCAACTGTATTGGAAGTACCATTTGCTGCTGTAATAGAAATATTGGTTGGGAGAATATCATATAATATGGATTTGTCATTGGTGGTATGGTGTATGCTTCCAGAATCGATGACCCATAGGTGCGTGGTGTCACGCAGGTATTGTTGGGTGTTGGGAAATATGCCAAGTGTTTGGGATTCGGAGTTAGAATATATAGATTGTTCAGTAGGTTGTCCCCTTCTGTCTTTATAATCTTTGTGTGTGGGACCCTTTCTAATGTAAAATTCAGTGTGCATGGATCTTTTAGGTTCAGTATGTTCTTTGATAGTATGATATCTTTTGTTAGTCTTGTCTGTAGGGGTGTATTCCCTTGTATCATGAGTGTGGGTGGTGTTATCACCGTGTGGAGGATGGGAGTTGTAGGTATGATAACGTCCTCTATAGTTACAATAATTAAAATTATTTTGATATTGAGAGGGGTGGTTCTGCCAGTTTTGGCAGAAGGGTTTGTGTGAAGAATGTGAAGGATGGGAATCATGTTTAGAATAAAAGGGGTGGTCAAAAGAAGTAAGGTATCTATCAGTATGGTAGAGTCTTCTATCATAGAGAGGTTCAGATGTATGTTTATAAGCATTAGATCGTCTCCTATCTTCATCTATTAATTTGGATTTGATTTCAGCGACGGTGTACATGTGGGTGGGTAGGGAGTGGAGACTATTTATGAATCCTGACCAACCAGGAAAGTGTTTAATAGAATTAAAAATGATACCAATCATAGCAGTTTCAGGTACAGGATGATTGCGTTGAATCAGTTGTTTTCTCATGGATTCGAGGTGGAAAAGATGTTTGGCCATAGATGTGCCAGGTTTATATATGGTGCTATAAAAGTCACCGGAAAGAGTAGTGATAGTTGCAGGCGAGGGTGTGTTGTAATGTTTTTGTAGGTATTGCCATACTTCTTGTGCAGTAAAACCTGTAGGTATAGAATGAACAATATCACTTTCTAAAGTTGACATAAGAGTGGCATAAACACTATTGTGAAGAAAAGTTAAGTCAGATGACCAAGGTTTGTTAGGGGGAGATTCAATAATAAGAAATGTGCCTTCTCTTAAAAGATGTAAATGAGTTTCATGTTCCCAAGTAAGGAAATTATTACCTGAGGTTTGTAATTTTTTGAAGTTTGGTGATAAAGGTAATGGGCCATGTTGTTTAAAATGTTGCAAAACAGTTTCAATTTCTAAAGATAAATTTACATTAGTACATAAAGACAAGGAATTATTAGTTTCAATATTTAAATCATTACAGTTTACGGTAATAGAAGGCTGAAATGAGTTACTGTTAGCAGAGATAGGTAATTGAACGTCGGATTGTTGATTGGAGACATTTGGTGTGAGAGAAGATGTAGGTGATTCGACGATAGGAGGAATAATGGAGGTGGTGGTTGTAGTTTGATTTGGAAGAGCTGCTGCGACGGCGTCGGCTGCGGTAGAAGGTAGGTTGGCTTTTGATGCAAAGGCTGCAAAAATCGTGTGAATTTGTTGTTTGGACGGGGCATCTATGATGTTGGAGGCAGCAGCAGCAGCAGCAGTGGCGGCATCTTTGGCGATGAGAGGGAAGAGCGAGGCGGCGGCTGCAAAGACTGAGAAAGATCTTTTAACATTGGAAACAATATTGGTATCAGTAGAAATATTTGCAGCTGCTACAGCTGCAGCGGTGTAGATGGGGAGGTCTGCAGCGGCAGCAAAAATAGAAAAGTTCTGAAAATTGAAAAAGAAATTGGGAGGATTCGAACTCAGTGCTCTGGATGAAGAAGGTAGGGAATCAGTCTGAATATCTCCAGTTGTGGGGTGGGTAGGAGGATGTATGGGGGTAAGGGGGATGGTTGAGACCTTGTGGTCTGAAGTGGTAAACATCATTTTGTTTAAAGTGTGGCCATATAAATTGTTGGCCATTTTGGGGACCGCATGGTGGGGTATGGGGGTGGCCATTTTTGAAGCCATGCTTTCGGAAAAGGTGGAAGCCATTTTGGAAGCAATAAAGTCAATAGGTGGGGAAGGAGGATTTTCAATAAAATGGGTGTTTAAAGGTTCAATCTGGGAATCTATGGGTTGAAGCAAAAAATTGTCGCTTATCAGGTCTGGTGAGGTTGAAAGGGTGTTTAACAATTCAAGAGTTCTTTGAGGAGTCCAGCCTGCATTTAGCAGGCCTGTCGCATGTAAAGCTTGATATAAATGCTGTTTTGGAGAAGCTTGAGAAAATAAAAATTGGTCTGAAGTTAGAGGGTTGGAACATACAAGGGATTCAGAAGGCTGAAGTCCTTGATGAGAGTCATGAGGTGGAGTAGAATGGAGATCGAAGCAAGGTTGTTGTAAGCGTGGTTCTGTTCTTTCGGTGTTCGAGTGAAGAGAAGGAAAAAAAATTGGGTCCTTTTGTAAAGAGGTTTGTACTTGCTGCGTAGCTTCAATAGAAAGTTTTTTTAGTCTTTTGGTTAGTGATTGGTGCTGTTTTGTTAAGGATACGGTTAATGCATCAATCTCTTGTAAAGATAATTCGTTCAGGTTCAAGGATTCCATGTTAGGAAAAACATTCTATGATTTTAAAAATTTACAAAAAATTCATAGACCTGAGCAATAATTCTCCATCGTCTGCTACCATTTGTCAGATATATATTGATGGTCGTGCTCATTCGGTTCTATGAGGAAGTTATTTGGTCAATACAGCTTCAGGTTCAAAAAGTTATTTTATTATTTACAAATATACAATAATGAACAGGGCGTCCTGTTGCATTTGTTACCCTAACTGTATGACTCAGATGTTGAGAGGGAGAGAAGTTCACTGTTGTCTTGCTGAGATAGATGGGAAGAAGCAGGGAAGATATCCAATTGATTTCTGGGTAAGAGTCCAATAAGGGAGTTCATTGGCTGATACAGCACATGGGATGTCTGTAAAGACTTAACCCCTTCTAGTCCCTGGTGCATCATACCTAGGCAATATCTGACATGGAAGGCTGAGTCAACCTTGAGCCTGGTGAGATTTGAACTTGCAGTAATTGCAGGCAGCACTGATAACAGTGCTTTAGTCTGCTGCACCACCAGGGCTCTTCTTAGTACAGACGTTTTAGCAATGTTAATCAGTGGAACAATCAAAACGTTGTTAATCAGTGGAACAATCAAAAACAATCAAAATGTTTATCAGTGGAACAACTTACCTATTGTGGGTGCTCCAACACTAGAAGTTTTTAGAAGAGATTGGACAACCATTTGTCTGAAATGATATAAGGTTTCCTGCCTAAGCAGGGGTTGGGTTAGAAGACCTCCAAGGTCCCTTCCAACTTTGTTATTCTGTTCTGTTCTGTTCTGTTCTGTTCTGTTCTGTTCTGTTCTGTT
>WNWU01000020.1:2827355-2841934 GCA_012654045.1 Ptyas mucosa
ATAGATAGATAGATAGATAGATAGATAGATAGATAGATAGATAGATATAGATACTGTAGATAGATATTGGGCCAAAGTCATCAGCTGGGTTTTCATGCCTAAAACGGGACTAGAACTTTCAGTCCCCTGGTTTCTAGGCCTATATCTTAACCACTGCACCAAACTGACTTAGCTGCATATGACAATATATTCAAGATAAATCTTAATACATAAATAAATTTCCTCAAAACCAGCAATATGCCATCACAATGTAAGCTCCTCCCTTTCATACATGTGTTATTAATATATATACAAAAAGGGTGGGGTTTGGATCACAATGAGGTAGCAATGCTTTCATCATTTGACCCCCTCACTTGAGATTCCCTCTGACACTTATCTATGAGGGCCACATTTATAAATAAATATGGTGTCCTTGCAATCTATTCAGCTATTGATCCTGTCATTCACAGCCATCTTCTCTTTGCCGATTCTTTTATTCACTTATTACCTATGGCAATTATACATCATCTGTAGCCAGAGATACACATATTCTTTATAGAAGTCATTATAAATCAAAGTAAACATGGAACAAGTGTTTACTTCCTCCTAGGGTTTATTTTTCTCTTTAGGACCGTGGAACAACGCTAACTTGAGATTGGTATCATTTGACAGCCAAAAGAAAATTCAGAGAGACAGCCTGAATTTCCCTTGAAGCTCACATCTAAAATAATTTCCCTTTCTGTAGATATTAGTGCCTGATAGGATATTTTGAGAGCACCTCAAGAGACACTAATTCCCGGTGCTGTGTAGCTGAGAAACCTCTACAAAGCTAGTTCTCTCTGTATTTATTTGACTGTAAATCCTATCAGACTGAGCCATGACGCCACCAACCTCCTGGTTGGGAAAGACAGATTTAAAATAATAGATATATAAACCTTTTATCTAAATAAGGCTCCTACAAAATCTTTCAGGGCAGAATATCTCCTTCTTATCCAGTAGGATAGTATACATAATTGGGATGGGGAAAGAGCCTCTATTAAAGGATGTGTTGAATGACCTAGAAATCAGAGATCACATGCAACCCTTTAAGAAAAGGGCTTCGGTTTTGTTAGCCAGCCAGCCAGCCAGTTTATTGCAGTTTTAGACCAGTACAAGCAATGTATCCACGAGTGTAATGTGGGTGTTTATAAATCTATCTTAAAAGACGGTAGATAAAATTTAATACAAAATTAAAATACATTTATAAGACAGCCTGAGCAGAATCTGTGAGTGAAGTCCAAAAGAAACGATGTGTGTCTAGGTTATAAAGAAATGTCTAAAATTAAATAAAATGTGATAACATCAAAAATTACAAAAAAGTGAGGTTTTGTTCGTTAGAATGGTGACATGTAGATCAGAACAGAGATGCCATGCATTTAGCCATAGAGATGACTGTGTGGGGTGGAGTTAAAAATTGAAACCGAGGCCACGGTCATGTAGTCAAAGTTTTATTGGGATAGATGTAGTATTTAGTAGTTAAAGGTAATCCTCGATTTACAAGCACAATCGAGACCAGGATTTCTGTTGTTAAGCAAGGCAATTGTTAACTGAGTTGTCCACAGCCTGGAGTTTGATCCTGGCTCAGCCTGGCTCAAGGTTGACTCAGTCTTCCATCCTTCTGAGGTCAGTAAAACGAGGACCCAAATTGTTGGGGGCAATATGCAAATAATGTTTCTACGTTGTACACTGACCAGAGAGTGCTGTAAAGCACTATTGGGCAGTATATAAGCCTAAATACTATTGCTATTGCTAAAGAGTAATATTGTACATCTTATTGGAGAGAACATGAGTAGGTGATCTCTGTTAAGTTGCTAACTGTATTTGGGCAAATGCAGACTCTCTAATCCCTCTTCTCATGGTTCTTTTTCTTTAAATGAGATATAGATGCAATAGTTTTTTAAACAAAGGATGCTTTCAAGTGGAGGAGAGTCCAAAACAAAGCTAATTCCTACCTTCTTCCTCACTTTCTTCTCCCTCAGCATGTATTTCTCTTGATTTTAGGGGAGGCCAATTCTTTTCTTCTCTTCCCAAAAATCCGTCTTCCTTGGCATATTTCATTGCCATTTTTTTAAACAATGTATCACATAAAAGGTCTTAATATGTAGATATGGCACCTGTGGACACCACAAAGCAGATCATAGCCACTGTGGCATTTGTCTATCACCTGGTTAATGTATCTCTGCCAGTTTGACACAGTAGCAGCAGAAAGACCTTTAGGTCTTCTGGCCATGTGTTGTGTAGAAGGCAAATCAGACTGACAAAGTGTATTAGGCTAAGCCCGTGCAGGTTTCTAATGTGAATCAACTATTCATGATCATAGCAATAGCACTTAGACTTATATACTGCTTTACAGCCCTCTCTAAGCAGTTTACAGAGTCGGCATATTGCCCCCAACAATTTTGGGTCCTCTTTTTACCCACCTCAGAAGGATGGAAGGCTGAGTCAATCTTGAGCCTGGTGAGATTTGAACTGCGAAATTGCAGGCAGCTGGCAGTCTACAGAAGGATCCTGCAGTACTGCATTCTAACCACTGCGCCACTATCCTGCTGTCCCAAAGGTGCTTTTTCAAAAGGCAACCGGACTTTCTTGTTTTTTCCTTGAAGACGTTTCGCTTCTCATCCAAGAAGCTTCTTCAGTTCACTTCTCCAGTTGCCTTTTGAAAAAGCACCTTTAGGCAACCATGACCTGAATGACTGAAAATCTCCATTAGACATATGATCCTGCTCTTTTCTACTCTTAGCCTTGGTCCATATTAGTTTTATGTTGAGCCTTATAAAACCACTTTGGTTAACTCCAGCTCATGATGCAAAGGATGGAAATTGCTCTGTTTATATTTCAAGGTGTTTATTCTAGATTTCTACCATTCCCTTGCGCCCCCCCCCCCCCCCCCCCCCCGTTTTTTAATGCACACTTTTTCATATTTTTCTTTCATTGTCATGTTGAAAGCATTTGAAAGGCAAACAGGAATACAACGCCACTGTTATTTTAAATACGTATTGCATTTGTCTGCCCAACATTCTGGTTTCTTAGTGTTGTGAATGGCATAGTATGGAGCCAGCCTATTAAACGGCCTTTTATGCAAGGAAATTCTGAGTCCTCCTGTGATATTCTGTTGCTTACTGTGTTCTTCCAATACGCCTGGTATTCCCTGGCCTAAATGATCATTTGTTGAACAAATTCATGTTTTTATTAGTCAAAATATAGAGAAAACAGAAGCCCCCCTATGTCACGATATTTGCTAATGCATGGTTAATTATCACATCTCCCTTTCTATAATTCATTTTACAGGGAGACCTCCTGCAGGTTACATACTCACAGTTTATGAAGCAAAATAACCTCACTGTGGATTAGGGGACTCTTTCACTGCTGGTCAGACAGTTGGGACTGCTGGGCCTTCTCCCTTTACCTTGCTCATTCGAACAAGGCTTTATTTTTGTATGGGTCCTCAGCAAGACTGTAGCAGGGTTGTTCAACCTCTCCAAGACCTAATTAGAGCGGCAATGCAAGCATTCATAATGAATCGTGTCCCGAGTTGGAAGAAGTAGCTGAAGGGCCATGGTAGCTTCCTGGCAGACAGTCCTGGTCACGCTAAGGCCGGGCTTGTGGCTTGCTCTATTAAGTGACTGTTGAAATGTGTGGACTCGGCTGCGGAATTACGTGTCAAGATGACAACAAGCTGGCACGGTTCATTGAGAGTCTCAGCAAATGGGCCCATTGACATTTTTATTAGGAGATTAGAGGGATGAAAAATGGAATCTGTTTTGGAATCCTATCTGTTTCGATGGCTATATACTGTAGATCGGGGTGGGGGAGCCTTACCCCCTTTATGACTTGTGGACTTCAACTCCCAGAATTCTTGGCAGTTGGCTCAGGAATTCTGGGAGTTGAAGTCCAATAAGTCATAAAAGGGGCGAAGTTCCCCACCCTTGCTGTAGATAATAGAGGCAATATCAGTCGTCTGAAATGACATAATCTTTCCCTTCTTTTATCCCCACCGTATAATAATGGATGTGAGTTTTATCAATTGTTGTGTATGAAAATCCTTTGTGTTGTCCTTAAGTTTCCTGTAATGCCCATCCAGGTATCACTGTACAGGGCTGCAATCTGAAGGGACATAATGGAAGAATCATCAGATGGCAGGTTGTGTTTTTCAGGCTGGTGTGCTGTTAGGAAGCCAAGAATGTTTGGCCAGGCTGTCTTAAATTTACCTCAGAGACATAGTCAGGAAAAAAAGTATCTAGCAAATTTTTCCTTGCAAATGATTCAGCTGGCACCTTGGATCAGATTGACTTATTGTTGATGCTCAATGTTAGATCAGGCGCAGGAAAGAAGACAAGACCAGCGGGGTCTGTTCAACAAGTTTTATTCAGCTCTTAACTAAGTCAGAACAGACAAACGGCTGTGCTGCCGGAGCCCTTTTTATAGCGCTCCGGCAGACCAGCCGTCCAATGACAGCGGTTTAACTTTCCCGCCCGGAGGATTAACCAATCCCCGGCCGGATGTCCTTATAAGGACATAACACTCAACAAAACTTTTCCCTTCTCTATTTTAATCAAATAATTGATTAAAATGCCAGAAATAGTTATAAACGAGGTTACCCGCTGTTGAAACTGAATGAGAAATGACCCAGTTAGTTGGCTTTTCTTTTAAATTACAGTAGGTTTTATTTTGAAGTCACAATAATCTTCTTTATTAATATTTCTAGGCAGTGTTGCATGGAGGAAAAAAAATAGGAAAGAAGGGGGGAATTTTTTACAACATTTCCTGACAGTCTCAAACTGAAAGACCAATTTATAATTCCTTTTTTTTTAAAAAAAGAAGCACATACTTGTTAATTTAGCAACTAATTCCCTGCTTTATATTTTATCTGTATCGTTCTTCAATGCAAGTTATAGAAGAGTTTATGCAAAGCCCAAGCAGCATTGATTGGTAGAATAGGAGCCCTAAGCAAATATGAAATCCAGCAAGCAGTAAGAGATAGGGCACATAATTATTTACAGCTTAAGCTTTTCCTGCCCTGTGCTCATGTCAGCTTGACTCTAGCCAGGTTTTCTTTTTTTAAAAAAATCCTCCCCAGACTGAGATACTTTAGCAATAGTTTGTAAAGTATTGAGTCTAGACTGTAAGTTACCAAGTCCTCCCACTGGACAATTCCCTGTTTACATGCTTTTCCTATGTTTCACTTCCAATTGCTTTCCTTTCTGAGGTCTTCTTATATACATTTATGTGTGTATGTATACAGAGAGAAAGAGAGTGAGAGAACATATAGTGTTCAAAGAGTAGTACTTCCATGGTTCTCCTCTTTTCTCAGAGGCTGGTTCCAATTGGTATCCAGGCATTAAGCCCAAGTCTTCTGCTTTATAGGGTGGCTCAGGGCTTTATGCTCTCCTTGCTCCTATTTAACTATCTACATGAATCTCTTGAGAGAGGTCATTTGTCAACATGGAATCATCATGTGGTTTCATCAATATTCTGATGTTATATCAGGGGTGAAATCCAGGAGATTCTGACAGGTTTTGGAGAACCAGTAGTAGTGGAAATTTTGAGTAGTTCAGAGAACCGGCAAATACCACCTCTGGGGCTTGCCCCAGAGTGATGTGGGATTGGAGATTTTGCAATATACTTCCCCCAGGAATGGGGAGAGAATGGGGATTTTGCAGTATCCTTCCCCTGCCATGCCCACCAAGCCATGCCATGCCCACCAAGCCATGCCACGCTCACCAAGCCACGCCCACGGAACCGGTAGTAAAAAAAATTGGATTTCACCACTGTGTTATTTAATTGTACATTTTTTCCTGGGCTGACCAGGTGTTGCTGCTGAGGTGCTTGTGGATCTGCATAGGAGAGAAGAATCTGACTCAAACTTAATAAGTGGCTGTGGGTTTTAAAGCACTCTGGCTCTGGAGACATTCCATCTTTCGTTCTGCCTAGTCAAAATTGGTGCACAGTTTGGGGTCCTCGTGGATTCATGGTTCCTGCACTAAAGAGTTCCCATGCTTACATTTGCACAGGTCTGCCTTGTGCACCAGCTGTACCCATTCCTGGAGTGACAGGCCAGTTCAAGTGCCTCATGCATCGGTCACCCTCTGATGGACTTACATGGGGCTGTCTTTGAAAACATTTGAAAGTTGCAGCTGATAGCTGAACGTAGCAGCCCAGATCGTTTTTGGTGTTTCTTCTCATATCCACACAATACTGCTACTCCACAAGTTTGGAGACTTCCAGGTGTTGGTTCTCTCCTATCAAGCCCTACATGAAGTGCAAGTAGTCCTCGAGTTACTTGTACAATGGACCCTGTCCATCATGGTCATAAATTGGGATGATTAGTCACGTGATCAACTAATTTTATGACCTTTTTTGCAGTGGTTGTTAAGTGAACACCATATCCCAAATGTGCTTTTTCAAGAGGCAACTGGACTTTCTGGTTTTTTTTTGTTTTTTGAAGATGTTTCGCTTCTCATCCAAGAAGCTTCTTCAGCTCTGATGGGATGGGGGAGAATGGAAGGATTTATATCCAGTCAGAACTGAAGAAGCTTCTTGGATGAGAAGCGAAACGTCTTCAAAGAAAAACCAAAAAGTCCAGTTGCCTCTTGAAAAAAGCACCTTTGGGGGACAACCATGACCTGGAGGACTGAGAATCTCCGTAGACATTAAATGAACACCATGGTTGTGACATGAATGCTATGGTATTTAAATAAATCCTTGGCTTACTGTGGACTGGTTTTGTCAAAGACCAGAAGTGAATGTCAGTTTTCTACAAAACCATTGTAAAATGTGGTCCCAGCCATGGGAGATTGCAAATGGCTGTAAATATGACCGATTGCCAAGGGATAAAAGTGCAGTCAGGTATGCCAGGCTATTTGTGTGGCTGCCTGTCTCCCATTTCTATTCAGCCCACCAAATGTAACAAAGAGGAGTCAAGTTCCTTCAATAAGAGTATCATCTTGTTGGACCTACAAGTTGTGATCTCTCTGTGTCAGTGCCTGCATTGTGGAGCAGTGTTGTTCCAGAAATCTGGATGGCTTTGAACTTGTTATGCTTTTGTAAAGCTCCGAAGACCTGGCCATTCCCCCATTTGTTTGGACTAAAGGAGGTTACGTTTGCTGCTATTGGTGTGCTGTTTTTATGTTTATGTTTACTGTTTTGACCTCTGGTGACATGATGGTTAATGGTTCAGTAACAGTAACATAGTTGGAAGGGTCATAGTTGGATGACCTTGGAGGTCATTTAGTCCAACCCCCTGCTCACACAGGAGACCTGTACTAGGGATTCAAACCACCAAACTGCCAATCTTTCTGATCAACAAGCTCAGTGTCTTAGCCATTGAGCCACCTAGTCAGGTGTTTTAACCTTCCCTGGTGTGAGATGGATGAGGTGGGCGGCCATATAAATCACATAAATAAAGCATCAAAATATACATATACAACAACAAAATCCTGCCTTACTGTAGATAGTAGTAGGTTAACAACGGTAATGTAGATCAGTTCTGGTTGTGGTTATTAAGCAAATCCCACACTGTTGTTAAATGCAATATCATGTGATCACCATTTGCAACCTCCCGTTGGCTTCCCCGGCAGTGAAGATTGCAAATGGCAATTATGGGACATTGGGATGTTGTGATGTTGTAATTGTGAACCAGTTGCCAAGCACCCAAATGGTGTGATCATCTGACTGTGGGGACACTGCAATAGCAATAGCACCAGTGGTGGGATTCAGCCAGTTCGCAGCACTTCGGGAGAACCTGTTGTTAACTTTCTGAGCAGTTTGGCAAACTGATTGTTGGAAGAAATCATTAGGGGAGAGAACTGGTTGTTAATTACTTGAATCCCACCACTGAATAGCACTTAGACTTATATACCGCTTCACAGTGCTTTACAGCCCTCTCTAAGTGGTTTACAGAGTCAGCATAAATAAATAATAAATAAATAACTTTGTTGTCATTGTACATGTATACACAGTATACCCATACAACGAAATTCACTTAACACCCAAAGACCAGGTCCAACACACATAACAATCCCCAAACACACTCCCACCCACCACAATTCCCCACCCTAAACCACCCAAACATCCACACAACAGACCAAGTAATACTGTCCAACAGCTCACTGATGGTGGCCCTTTAGTTCATTGTTGAGTGCAATTATAGCTCTGGGATAAAAACTATTCAGAAAACGTGTGGCATATTGCCCTCAGCAATCTGGGTTCTCATTTTACCCACCTTGGAAGGATAGAAAGCTGAGTCAACCTTGAGCCTAGTGAGATTTCAACTGCCAAATTACAGGCAGTCAGCAGAGGTAGCCTCAATAGGGGTGGGTTTTACTTACCTTTACTACCAGTTTGCAATGGGGCCACACACACATGCACGCTCTTCTGCGCAAGCACAGAAGCATTTTCATGACATCAGGGTCAGTGGGCGGAGCCTTCTGCCGGTTTTACTACCGGTTCTACAGAACCGGTGCGAACCGGGGGCAGCCCACCACTGAGTTTCAAGTACTGCACTCTAACCACTGCGCTACTGTGGTGCAATGCCACAACTTCGCAGACCAACTGTAAATCTCCTTTAAGGCTTTTTTCTTTATCCTGTCTTCAGTAGGATTGTTGGAAATCTTGTTGGTGTGCAGATTTTCTAGGTACCATTGAAGATTTTTTGGTATGACATCCAGTGGATAACCATTGGAAACACCAGAGCTGGCTTTATGTCACTATTTTTCAATTTTGATTTTCAGATCTTGATACTATTGTTATGGTTGGTTGCATAGCCAGATGTTTACACTGGATTTGGCATTTTTATTCACTTATTGAGTGCTTCCCAAGGACCTGGGATAGGAGTTGTTGTTTGAAGATGTGTCACACAGGATGTAAGCTGTTCCAAGTAAAGCTGCTTTTTGCAATCAATTATTATTATTATTAATTTATTTAAGGTTCTAGTCACCCTAGAGAGAAGAGTCCCTACCTCTCACATAGTCCACAGAGCCTGATTTTACACACTATTCAGTGGACTAGCAGTAGCTAAATAATTCTGTGTGTGTCTAATTCCAAAGCTGTAATCCTATATATGCTTATTATTTTTTATTATTCATCTAGCTCAGAGGTGCTTATTCCTAAATAAATACGTAGATAATGTCAGCCTGAAGATATACAATTGCATTTGTGTGCATGGATGCTGTTGTTACATGAGATTCTTTGTTCCATTATGGAAATTAGCATAACAAAGTTGAATAAATTGACCGTTAATGACAAAAGCGGCCTTTTAATTTCATTTCAAACAAATGAGTCATGAAGTGTCAAATATAGAAAAAAAGACAACTGAATAGAGATATGAGAAAAAGAAATGCTTTCTACATATGTACAAGTATTTTGCATTGAAAAAGTGCCAAATTATTGTGTAAGAACCCAGAGCATCTACTGTAATTTCATGCCAAAATACAGTAGCAGCTTTTCCACTCTTAAAACCTGTATCACACTGAGTATAAAATGTGGTTTTAAATGTGCTTCATAAGTGTAAACAAGATGAATAGGTCTATGATGTGCATAGAAAGAGAACTAATGTCTAATGTATTGTCAGATGTCACAGTTTAGGAACCGAAAAACAGTCTTCAGAAAGAATTTTTTTTTCTTCACCTGTTCTGAGGGTAGCAATTTTCTGCTCTTTGGAAAAAGTGCACCAACTATATAAATCTGATTTATATAGTTTTATATAAATGATTTAAAATAAAAAAATGTATAGTTGGTAAATTTCTGTAAAGAATATCAGAAGCCACTTTTTAATATCTTTTTTCTTTCTTATTTTTCTGAAACTATTTTTTTTCTTTTGTTGCATTTTGTCTTCTCTATGATTTTTTTCTTTTTTTCTTCCTTCTTTTATATTCGTTTGGATTAGTCTTTGTCTTTTTTTAAAAGTTTCAATAAAAACTATGTTTAAATGTATGAAAAAAAAATCTTAAGAAGATTTATAATCGTCCAAAATCCTAAAAATAAAAAATGACAATAATGAAATTCATGATCAAACACAATATGAAAATTTATTTATTTATTTATTGGTTCGATTTATATGCTGCCCTTCTCCGGAGACTCAGGGCGGCTTACAATGCGTTAAGCAATAGCCTTCATACTTTTGTATATACCTGCTTAGTAGGGCCTTTAGCCCCCCCCCCCCCAAGCAGTGTTCTATTTTATACAAAGTCAGCTTATTGCCCCCACAAACCGGGTCCTCATTTTACCTACCTCGGAAGGATGGAAGACTGAGTCAACCTTGAGCCTGGTGAGATTTGAACTCGCAATAATTGCAGGCAGCTGGCAGCTAAGCGCTACTTAAGTGCTACTTAACAGCGCTTTAGTCCGCTGCTCCACCAAGGCACAATATATATATAACACGGTAGTAACAAAAAAACCCACAGCATTTGTGTATAAGCATGGCTTGGAAGCATTAATATCACATGGCACCAGTAAGGCAATAAAGTTAATGCCAGTTGCACCATATTGGAGAGAGCTTTTCAGGAGGAGCTACTACTGAGAAGGCCCTGTCCTAGACACTATTCACTGCGCCTCAAAATCGGAGGGCACGACCCTCCCCATGCCTTTCATGAGATGAGATGCTCCTTTTGAAATTTCAACACTCACCTCCACTGTTGAAGAGGCAAACCGCCTTCTCATTCAATTTTCATCATGTTTCGAACTGATTTGGGGAGCGGTGGAACGAACAGGTGGTAGAATGCACAAACACACACACACACACACACTACAGCCCATTTAGCATTTGCCTCCTAATTCTGAAAATAATTTAAAGTCCTCTGGTGGTCTTTGAGTCATAATTTAAGAACCTGTGGTTTAAGAAAAAGGGGGCCACTGTTATTTTGTCGAGTAACAAGACAGGCTTTTATGTACTTTAATTGCATTACGTGTTGGAGGTTAATAAGTGAATTATGAGCTTTGGAATCAGGCAAGAATTATTACACCCGAAGTCTCACCTGGGACATGATTTTGCTTGAAAGTCTGAGCAAACAGTAGCTTTAGACTCAGAACCACCTCCACCCCCTACCCTGCAAAGTATTCTATTTTTGTTTTTAAAAATATCCACTAAGAAAAAAAAACTTGACTGACATCCCTTAATGGTAGGCTGAATGAATGCATGCAGAAATAAAAGATTTATGATCCTGCCTCCAAAGCAATGCACCCAGCATTTATAAAACTATTCCATCAGAAAACACATTATTGTTAGAGGAAAAAAAATGTGCTGATCCTATTCATGCCTACGTATGTATATAGGGGAGTGTCACATCTCATCCAACGTTTGTCTGCCCTGACTCCACTTCAGTGAGTGCCACTCATGGGGACTAGGGAACTGCTGAATATAATATTGTCCCATGATTTTTTTTATTATTTTTTTTAAGGAGAGAAGCAAACACTATACATTGGGGAGAATGAAAGACGTGCTTGTGTGCTTCATAATTTGTTGTCCAACCTTTGAGACTCCCTACTTTGGTCCCTCAATTCTGGCTCAGCTCTGAAGTGCTGGTTTCCTGCCTCTGACTCACTTCTGACAACTGTGTCTCAGTCTTTTCCCAAAGAATGCTTAGAAGAATCAGCCTTAGAGTCACAGATAGAGGTAGTTCCAGGAATAGATTTCAGAAAGAGTTCATGAAGCTTCAACTTCCCAAGTGCACGTAACCATCCTAGCAGAGTTCTGACTCAGAAATTCTATACAATATGAACACAGAATTGGCTTCGTAGCACAAGAAGACTATCAAGAATTAGATGTGCCAAAATTCAGTGGGGCAGGCAGCAGAGTCAGTCAAAGGCAGCGGTGAAATGCACTTACCTTTGCTACCGATTCGGAAATGTGAGCATGCACACGTCTCTTCTGCACATGCACAGAACCTTCTGTGAATGCGCAGAGGGTTAAAAACCAGGATGTAATGATGTCCTGGTGGGTGGGCGGAGCCTCCCGCCAGTGGTCATACCGGTTCGCGCGAGCCAGATAGATCCAGCCAGATTTCACCGCTGGTCAAAGGGTAGATTCTGTAACTCTTACCTCTCCCCCCCAAATAAGAACCTGTCTTATATTTTTTTTTGAACCCTAAAATAAGTGCTTGGCCTTATTGCCATGCGCTCAAAAGCCCAATTGGGCTTATTATCAGGGGATGTCTTATTTTGGGGGAAACAGGGTAACAGAATTACTGTTCTGTAGTAATAAGCCATAATCTTTCAGGAATACCAGGGGCCAATACAAGCACTGATCAATTCTGTGGATTTGGTTAACGAACTGGTATGGAAACATTTATGGTGCCTTCGTTATATTGAAGGTGAAAGAAGAGCTCTGTATCTGTATGGGAGCACTCTAAGGGACTCTAACCTGAGCAATGTGCACTGAAACAAGCCTTGTAGTTATAAGAGAAAGAGTTAATCAGAGGAAAAAAATTACAGGAAAAGGCAAGGCTTGCTACCTGGTTAACAGCATCCTGACAGAAGGAGAGTCAGAGAGCATGTGCTCTATGTATGTATGAATCTGACAAGGAAGGCTGAATGAAGTGAACAAGGTCTTAAATAAGGAGTAAGCAAAAGGCAAAGAGGGGAGAATATATCCCTAACTATTTGTTCTTCCCTCACCCTATGTGGTCATTTCATGCTAAAGAGTTGGTGGTACTGAATTCACAGTACCTTTTCATAAACTTCTGTATGAACCAGGGACCCTGGCTTAGTCCTCTTATGTAATGAAGAATTGTGTAGTGCTAATAACGACATTAGGTGAACATGCAGATTTGTGTTTAACAGATATACTATATAGAATTACAGACATGTGCTTTTAAGAAATATAATACATTCTGCGGCAGTGGCCAAATTAACTGTTTTAATCAAAGAAAATACATCCAGTTTCATTTCCACTTGCAAACTGCTTCTAGATTGTGTGCTTCGGACAGAAAAAATGAAACTGACTTTGGGATTTGCTGATTAGATATGTTTGCTGATTAGATATGTAGAAATTAGTAGCATATACTAAATCAGCATATACTAAGTATGCAAAAGTAAAAAGTTGAGGCTGTAATGTTACTACCTTTATTCTACTGTGCTGAAAAGATTTGGAAGTTAATGCTCTTCCCCCCCCCCCCACCTTCTCCCACAGTTCTCTTTTCCCCATTCCCTTTCCCCACTTTCCCACTGTATTTATATTTTGATAAGTTGATAAATAAAAATTATATATTAAAAAAAAAGAAATGCACGCTTGCCCCATGGTCCTGGCTATATATCTTAAATAAAAATGTGTATACTGATAAACAAGTTAAGATTATTCTTTGACTATCTTACAAAACACTGCTGTCAAAAGCAGTATTTTCTTAATTCAAACTCAAACTCCTAGTGGCTTCCTTATTCATGTGACATGCATAAAAGAGGGTAGCGGTTATTCGGCAGCACTCTTCTGAGTAAAGTTTAACAGATTAACAGAGTTGGAAGGGACCTTATAGGTCATCTAGTCCAACCCCCTACTCAAGCAGGAGACCCTATACCATTTCTGACAAATGGCAGTCCAATCTTTTCTTGAAAGTCTCAAGTCATGAAGCTCCCACAACTTCCGAAGGCAAGCTGTTCCACTGGTTGATTGTTCTCACTGTCAGAAAGTTCCTCCTCATTTCTAGGCTGAATCTCTCCTTGGTCAGTTTCCATCCATTATTCTCTGTCTGGCCTTCGGGTGCCTTGGAAAATAGCTTGATCCCTCCCTCTCTGTGACAGCCCCTCAAATATTGGAACTCTTGCTATCATGTCTCCCCTGGTCCTTCTCTTCACTAGACTAGCCATGCCCAGTTCCTGCAACCGTTCTTCATACATTTTAGTCTCCAGGCCCCTAAACCTCCTGGTTCTCTCCTCTGCACTTTTTCTAGAATCTCAAGATCTTTTTTATAGTGTGGAGACCAAAACTGGATGCAGTACTCTAGGTGTGGTCTTACTAGGGCTTTATAGAGTGGTATTAGTACCTCACTGGATCTTGATTGTATCCCTCTGTTAATGCAATTTAGGATTGCGCTGGCTCATATTTAGCTGATTGTCCACCAAGACACTCTAACACTCTGAAAGCAAGTGTTCTTTCTAGGAAGGCAATGAAATGGCATTTTTGAAGGTCAATTGCTATTATTAACTGGATGCCTAACACAAGTCCAGTTTCTCAAAAAAGTACCAGTTGAAGATTATTCAGGGGCATATTATCAGTTTAATCTAATCTTATTGTTTGATTAAGATTCCAGCATTGTTATTCTTTGTAGTCATCAGGAAGATATTCATCTAATTTTAATGACCCTTTATAGGAGAATTTTAAAAAAGAAATAGGTAATAGCTAATAATTATTATATAATACATCAATGGCTAAATCACCTACATAAATACCATCATTTTGAGGAATTTTTTGTAAAGCAAAAATGTAGAAAATAAAACCAACCAATCAAGTAAAAAAATGAGAGATAAGAAAAGGAAATACAGTTACATATATACAGCTAAACCAGTGGTGAAATGTAAAATTTGTTACTACCGGTTCTATGGGAGTGGCTTGGTGTGGAGGTAATGTGACTGGG